>NNCF01126609.1:386536-406669 GCA_002313205.1 Laupala kohalensis | reverse complement strand
TAGGTAAATGTTGTGTTTCCCTTTCTTAGGAGCGGTATTAAAATGTTTTTTCCTGAACTAAAACAAACCTATTAGTTATTGAACAAAATAACAATTTCTTTTAGTAATTTTTGCTTTAAAAAAGTTTGTTAGTAAATTACTACAAGTTTTAAACCGGTAGTAAATCGTCAATTCAAAGAATGAAGTACTTTCGCATGTATTACATGACCTCATGTAACATAAGAAATTACCTCTATACTCGTCAAAGGTCGTAGCAACATAATATACTCATAAATATGACATAGCTCAAATGAAATATAATTATTTTTGTATAATTATTGTGGCGTAGAAGAAAAGAAGATCGAATTTCTCCATTAATTTTTGCTACGAAACTAATTCATCTACACATTATATGCTCTAAGTCGTATGTGCAATGTCAATGAAAGTTCAGTTAACAAGCGCAAATAGAATTACTGGTGAATTTTCTTTCTGGAAAAAGAAAAAAAAAACTCAGCGATCCGGCTAAAATTAAACATATTATGGCTAAATCTAGAAAAAACCTTTCCCAATTGAAGTTGCACTGACACAAAAAGGCATTGTTAGGACATCTGTTAGGAGAAACAGTACCTAAAATAAGCTTGAGTCCTAAATGGCTGAAGTTACGCATACTATGGTTAATTTGTAGTATTAGTGTGTCCGCAGCTGATGTCGCGCTTGCGTGCGGCTGTTGTTTGTTGCCTTGATAACGAGGATGCGTATGCAGGAGAAGTAGTGGATGCTGCATCAGTAGCGGAGCGGTCGCGCGTGTTTTTGCGATGCGATTTATCGCGGCTGTCGGTCGACAGTCGTAATACGGATTGATGATAACGTCGCGTGGCCAGCAGAGGACGCAATCCAAGCCTACTGTTGGCGGCAAAATCTCTTTCTTACTCGAGACCCAGGTTGTTCTTTATAACTGTACGGGGAAGGAATTCTCTTGAATCGATACCCACTTTATGAAAAATCTAATGTACAAGGATGTTTTTCTCAGAGTAAAAACTAAACCATTTGATAGACATTTTTAAAACTCTGCGTACTAGTGTGAAATAGTCTAGATGAGCCAGTGCGCAATTTCAGATTTTTACTAGGACCTCGCAAACGGAAATTCCCATGATTTTTTAGAAAACCCTATGTGAGTGATATAACCTTTCATTGAGTGAACTCTTATTCAAGAGAGGGGATATTTTGGAGTAGAAACATATATGATAATTCCTAGTTTGATACAACAGATCAGAGTAGAATAATTATATAGTACTCCTATTTTTGTGATATAATTTATGAATTTTTATAATGTATTGTTATTATCATTATAATTATATATTTATTAAACTTCACGAAACTGTGTGAAACAGTCAGGAAGAGACCAATCTAAACTTCCAGACGATGTTGGGTGAGTTCTGTTAGCATAATGTTTTCCGATACGAGGTCTGATCTTCATTCTGACTATAAAAAGAATTTGTTCCACTATGATTAAGAAATATACGAAACACATTTACAGTCAGAACAAAGAACACTCTCGGTGTTACACTTCAAGCACTGAACTTTCGATAAAACATTTAAAGTATAGGGATAGTATATTTGAGATAAATCATTACCGTGATCTATGAGTAGATAATTATTATTAATGGAAATGATATGTATGATTAATTTATTTAATTAGTCTCTCATCTGGTTGATTAATCCCGTAATTATAGAATAAGTAGTTTTACAGGTGAAGCAATTAACATAAATTAAATCTTTTTAACTAAGATATATTTATGTCAGTTCTACATTGGTCAAAGGTNCATAAATTAAATCTTTTTAACTAAGATATATTTATGTCAGTTCTACATTGGTCAAAGGTTACAACGATTATCACGCTGACGTTCTGCCAAGTTTCTCTCTTAACCTTAGTAATTCATATGATTTTTGGTTGAGAAAGGAATATTTCTTCAATATTTACAGAATATGTTTTACAGAAAACGCCGAGAGGCATATGAACATTTTGGATATCCAAAATTGCTAAATTCTAGAAAAACAAACAATTATAATTCAATTCTGACTATTAATACAACTAATATAATTAATATAATTTTAGACAGCAATTATATCCCTAAATAAATAAACTTTTCAAGTGAAGAAAGATACGTTTTATAATCGTGGTATCATACTAAACTCAACATTCNAGTGAAGAAAGATACGTTTTATAATCGTGATATCATACTAAACTCAACATTTATCATTTATTATTTCATCCACATAAGCTCTTACTGCCAAACATCGTTAAAATTTATTAAATAAGTAAATAAATATAACACGTGATGCTTCAAGGTAGAAGGACATAATCCCACGAATATCATATGTATCACGCGGGACCCTTTTATTTCTTGTGTTCTCTTTCTGCGTTTTCTGTCAACGCTGAGAGATCTTTTCCAGGAGTATCCATATACGTACGCATTCTTAAAGATACTTTTATGTGTAATATTTTTAAGCGTTAGAACTCTTTCAAGCATAATATGATAAATTATATATTAATAAATTAGCGTAGATCTTTAGGAAGAACTTCTTGATATCTATATATTTTCTCCTGTCAATGACAATATTTCGGTCACAATACGACTTGTTTGTAGAACTGACACCAAACTCATTTACTTTCACACAAGCTATTGCTTTATGAAAACAATTCGCAGAGATCCAAGCTGCCACAAAGTTCCGCTACGCGCGCCGTATCCGCGTGAAGCGGATTTCCGTTCGCGGCCATTTTGTTTGTGGTTGTCGAGTGTTCCTTTGGCACTAGTTGATTGATTCATTGTCTATGTGATGAATTACCCTCCTGTGCATTCTGACATACGTTTATACGTCGCGTGTCCGTTTATTTGATGCACACGTTCACTTTCATTCGTGGATCAGGAAATGGCAGAAGTCAACATTTGAACGAATTGTTGAGAAGCGTGTGATCTTTTAGATCATGTCATGCAGTATCTCATAGCTTTTGAAACGGAGGAAAATTCGTGTTACAAACCCACGTAATATATTGAAGGTGATGATGATGATTTAGTCGTAAATTAAGCCAGTGGATACCACGGTTTGATCTTGGTAAAATATCACCACCGCTAAAAACGGAAGATACTGAGTTCAAAATATACATATTCAAATCGATTATAAATACTCAATAAACACATATAAACTTCTAAACCTTAATGTATTATATGTATAGTATGCATTGCACAGCTCAATAGTGCTCGTCATTCATGTAATTTCAATTGAATATTCCATGGAGACCCATTCCGAGCCATGACTAATGAATCATTGATTAATGAATATGTTAATTGATCCCGGTGAGAGACAACATAGAACTACCAATTGATTTGGTAATATTAAAAACGTGAATTCTTTTTGAGGGGGTTAAAGCCAATTGGTGAAGCACAAATATGGTATAAATCTTTCAATATTATCGTCAGGTGTAGATATCTTGAAATGAAATGTGATGCATTTCTAGTTTTGGATAGTCATACAATTGGCAGTAGAAGATTGACTAATAAACAGATGAACGGGTAACAGCCACAGTGGTGCAAGACAGATTAACTTCTCTGTTCCTGAATATATTTGTGAAAACCCAAATATAAAACATTTCTCTCCTTAATGTACATAATTTACAACTGCTTTTTACGTCCATCATATAATCAAGAATGAATAAATTATAACTCATTTATTAAAATTGTTACTTATTTATCTATATGTCCAAGTGAAATAGGGATCAGAGCAAAATAATTTGTTTCCTTGTTAAAGGTAACATTCCACAAATGATTTATACGAAGTTACTAAGTGCGTACAATAAAGAGTAATGATTCGTATTTCAAATATTAACATCCACATTGGAAGAGGATAGTGTGCTTGATCTACTGTTTTTCATTCCACCGATCAACGATGCCAATTCCAAGGTTCAAATACAATATAGGCGATATGGGTCCGCTAAATATTGCTCGTTATGGATATTGTTTCTTTTGAACTTGCTAAAGATTTTCATTACAAAGAATAAATGTGATTTTGTCATTCGAGTAAAATAAAGTTTGTGACAACACATTTCAGATAACAGTTTTTTAAAAGTCAATGTGGTATAAGTGAATTCAGCCCTTACAAAAGAATACGTAAATTATTTTAAATGATTATATCGTTTTAAGAGTGACATCTCAGCAATGCATTAATAAATCGTTGTGAAATGTACTAAAATATTTCTACTAAAACATTATATTTCTCGAAACAAACAAAACATGTTTTACATTAATATTACATAGTCCCTAATTTAGATGGTCATGCAGTAATTATATTGATCGAGGAAGAAAATATATCCTTCCGTCCATTCCTTACATCATTCTTCTCTNTTGATCGAGGAAGAAAATATATCCTTCCGTCCATTCCTTACATCATTCTTCTCTCCTCCCTCTCTCTCGTTCTCACCTGTCATTCTCCCATTCGTCATCTTCCTTCATTTTTCCTTCCTTACTCTTTTTTTTTCAGTCCTTCATCTCCTGACTGACTCACTCCAACTACATCGCAAGAGTTTATCTGTTCAACTTTTAGTTCAAATTATACAGCTTTTTATCCTACAATAATATCTTTAAATAGAGTACCAGAAAGTAATACGTCTGAGCATCCGTTCTCGATTTTCGTATTTTAATATATTACTCACAAAGTCGTTTAATATCATTCATTAGATATAATTTGTCAAGAATATTTCTGTAATGTGCACAGTTATAATAAGTGCTACGAAACCTATAATTACCTAACCCTTAAACCTTTTTGGGGAGAATTGAAAGTCAAGATTTGTCTCGTAGACGAGAATTGCCAGGACCTCTGGTCCCATCACGAAGCTCATTTCCCTAATTCGCATCTTCCATATTGTGCCCTTTAGCGTGTGTTTGCACTCTTGTTATAATGAAAGGTAAGGGACACGGAAATGTAAAAATAGACCACGCAAAGTGAAAACATTTTTCTAATTAACTGTTTAGCGTGAGGCCTTAGTAAGCTGGTTATATTTTGCATTTTGCCTACCATGAAAGGAAACTTTTTGTCTTGTAATTATAATTTTCTGTTAAACGTATTGTATGTGAAATATCAACAGATGTCGAGCCCTTTTGATGTTACTTTAGTTTTTAATGTTATTGATAAAATACTCTATTACATAATACTTAAAAAATAAATAGAATGGTTTTCATATTTGAATCCGCCTCTGCCTTAGGGCCCTTGATCGGAATTGATGGGATGGTCCTTTGCTTGCTTCCGGAGAGTAAATTAGTGTATTGTCCTCCACGTGGTCATACGCAGTCTGTACTGTTTTTTGACAATAAATTTATTATTATTATTGAGTATATATGTGTGGCACGTCATTGCTGACATGTGTGTTAATGTACGTCAATAATTCAATAATAAGTAATATTTTGATGAAAGCAACTCTGAATCCACGCATAAAATACAATATTAATATTACTCAATACATGAAAAAACTGGTTCATCCCAGTGGAGAGCAGACTAGTCACTGAATGAAATACATATTTCACTGGAACTCATTACTCTCTTTATTGATATTATTACGTTAAATTATTTACAATCAATGTAAACGTGGATATAATCATTTTCATCATATACATTAATACACAAATGACCCAGAAAATTTGCGTTCTGCCTGCGAATCAGAATGGATGGAGCATATCACATACATGAAATATCTCATTTTAAAGCATAGAAATATATATCCCGCTGTTTCATCTTTTACCCTTTTCTTTTCGAGATAATATTTGAAACTCACGTGTTTTTTACCACCATAGTGCAATTATAGTTGCGACGGATGTACGTATTATAGTCAATGCCTGGAACCTGAAGCCAAACGGGGGGAGAAACTCACCCCTGAGTGTAAAGATGAAGTCCCTGTTGGAGATTTAGTGTAGTTCTGGATTTCTAGACTTAAANTGTAAAGATGAAGTCCCTGTTGGAGATTTAGTGTAGTTCTGGATTTCTAGACTTAAAATTTAAAAAAATAAAGCAAAAATGCTGAAGTGCTGTACTCTATTAGTATTTATTCTTCATAATTTTTATATTTAAGTGTCATAATTAATAATTTATATTTATTTTTGTTTTCAGTACAATCCACATTATTGTGTGTTTCTCTTTCTCATTTATGTGATCAAGAAAGAAAAGTAGTTACTCTCTCTCCTTTTCTATGTTTTCTAAAAGTGATGAATCATTTCCTGGCTCTCTACTTGAAGATGGAACAATCATTCTTCTCGGTGTTACTGGAGTAGGAAGACTTTTCCACAACAGGCTTTGTTTTCCAACTTGTACCAAATTACTTCCGCTTCTATTACCTCTCTTTCTGTTTGTTTCCACTTCCTGTAACCGTGTGCGTTCACAGTTCGGTAATCTACACACACTTTCAAATTTGTTTTCTTCCTTCAGTTTTTCTCATGCGTGGTATGAAATATTCTCAACTGATTAAAATGACCGCACGTGTATGTCAGTGGTGGATAATAGTACAATGACAATTGTTTCGGTTGAAATGCATAACATATAGCTCTTGCGCCAAATTTACCTTCTGTGTTTCGCTTATGTAAAGTCATATCGTTATTACTTTAGCTATTACTAAGTCCTCTGTCTTTTTTTATACCTGGAGATTTATTATGACGTTAATAAGTCATAAATATCAATTATATCTTCTCAATAATTTTTCGTCAATTTCTTACTCGGTGTTCTATACGAAGTAGATAGTGTGTCTTTTTTCCGGTTTGGAAGAAATTTTTCTTCTTATTCGACTTTGCTGTAATAACTACGGGTGAAATAGTTAATACAGAAAAGTTAGGGGTGAAACTCACTCGTTTTTTTCCCACTCCGACCATGATATGCATGACACACTTCAAGGTTTTTGAAACTATTTTATGAATGTGTTCTAACATGAAATGTAAATATCGTCTCCTTTATATTTAGGTTTCTTCAGGAATAGAAATAATCATATAAGAGTATAATCGAGTATTCAATATATTTAATAGTTAGTCATTATTCTACATAGTTCATAAAAATTAGTCTAAGTTCACTACAGTAAATTAATTTGACTGGTATTTTTACTTAACTGTATTCGGGAAGATATTTTTGTTTTTAAAACAACACTATAGATAATATATTTTCATACTTTTACTTCATAACAAAATTTTACAAACTTTAATATTTGCAAAGACATTTCTGAATAATAATACTAACAATAATAATAAAGATTATTCACACAATATACTTTGAAAGAATGAAAAAGAAATTTTTGTAATTAATAACAATAGCGTTTTTTGTTTGGCAAATACCCTCCAGCATTTTTTCCTTCTGGCTACCTACGTAAAAAAACTTCTGTAATTCTGCATATTTCTGAAATGTCTGTCATTTCTGGGGTTCAAAAATGGTATCAAAATTTAATACGCTCGAATTACAGTTCAATCTGAAAGAATAATTATTTTTTTCCTTTTGTTTTCACATTGTCAAACACTTTTTTTTCTTCTTTGGCGTCATCACATCTTCAAAATCAACGTCAACTAAAGAGTATTAGCGTACCAGTACTCGACATGAATTTATGCCAATGAAAATAAAGANAGTACTCGACATGAATTTATGCCAATGAAAATAAAGAATATCACTAAATAGAGCATGAATTTTTGTACCTATCAGTTCTGATCCGTATTCGATAATGACTACACGTGTTGCCCACTAGATTCCGGAATGGTGAAGTCTTTTTGGATGAATTTTGGGAAATTAAAAGTACTCGCGTCTCTGATAATATGAGTTCTACGAGCAAGATTTTTCTTTCATTCTATAGCATATTAATTTTAATATAAATAATATTGAGCACTAAACTTAAAATTTAAATGAACTAGTGTATTGCATTCAAAACAAATTCCTCAAATTGAGTAAATATTATGTCTAAGAAATTGAATGCAAAGGGGGAGTATGAGAAAAAAATACCTATAGAAGGTCAAATTTTGAATACAGTAGAATCAACATGAGCAGTAAGAGTGAAAAAGAAAAACCTTGTTAAAAGTTGAAGTAATGAAAATCATGTTCAACCTTGAAGTAATAAATACTCACATTATTTTCCTTTATTCGATTCGGTTCTTGTTTGATGTCATGGCATTAGTTATAACGCGTATACTCACACTATTTTTACACACACTATTATCCTTTTCTTTTGTTCAAACGTATTTTTTTCGCTTATGTGAAGTATTTTGTTTGTAACTAAGTCTTACATTTTCAGACGCTGAAACTCAAAATATGTACATTTCGTAGTCATATTTTTGTACCAACATGTTTTTTCTTTCTGGTCTTCGTAATACTTCTCTCAGAGCTTTTATTTTTGCTCTTTATGACTCACAGAGACGCTCTTACTCGGCCTCATTTGTAGGTTTCCTTAACGAAGGTACTGTAATCAGACTTAATAAGGTCATAAGTCCACGTCTTTTCTTTAAAGTGTTTCCGTTTGTTCCTTTTACTAAAGAATTCCTTTCTTAACTCTATTTAATTTACGCTTTATTCTAACCTGTACAGAGGCTACATTATATGGCATTATTATATTCAAATCTTCGTACACTGCTCAGAAAGAATTTTGCTTTCGCTCCAACCGTCAGTCTGCTATATAATATTTGTGCGTGTGTTATGTAATGTCTTTTGTAGCGCTTTCGTGTCTGTGTAACATAAAATTAAAGGATACTTTCCTTAGTAGTCTTATTTCCCTAGGGGTCTGCGACAACGCTGCCTCAGAAAGCGTCAGTGGGTTTTGAAACAATAATATTTCTGCCGTCTCTTGTTTGCGGCTTAGGTTTTGTTCGTCCTCGAAGAACATATTTTAGAACGGATTTTATGTGAAGGTACTGAACTGACGGAAGTATTAACGGATTTTTATGTTCTCTTTTCCTTTAGCTTTTTGATTCCTGAAAACGAAAAAGAAAATTTATTTGATTTGTGCAGATCTAAATTTAAAAGTCCCAGAGTTTTCGATTATTTTATTCCACGTGTTAATAGATTTACTTTTATTTTTCTTCTTGTAGTTAAAACCACCATAAAACTTTTACGTATTAAAATTTTCTTAAGAGAGGAGGGTACTAATCATATTTCTATTCACTAAAGAACAACTAATATCTACGTATATGTCGCGTTGTCTTGAGTCCTGAGACTGAGTGATTCCCTGACTTAATCATCAACGCAGAGCAAAAACTTTTTAAGGAGGAATTAAGAACGTATATTTTGACAGTGTTTAGCTGATACATAGTTATATTGTATAATATTTTTATATCGTACTAAGAAGAGTTTTGTTTTCAAAACTATCGTTTTATAAAACATGAAAAAATGTTAATATTGTAATATATTTCAAAAAAAAATAAAAACTTTCATGGAAAATCGGACAGTAGTAATTCGGCGAGTACTAATTCATGCATCACTATGTATGGATGTAGGAAATTCAACCCACATGTTATATTGCCACGCGATGAGATGTGAAATATCCCAATAAGCGTTTCCAGGTGTCACTTTCCACTCAAATAGTGCTGACTGCTTGTTACCGCACATTTCAGAAACACATTCCCAAAAAGGAAAAACGTTTATAGGTAAAAAATTCTTTCTTCCCTCGGACCGGGAAATGAACTATTTTCCCCTCAATTTTGTTCCAATAAATTTGTTCTGAAACAATTGTCATATTCAATAAATATTCCTCCCCGAAAGGAATGTTATCACAATACAATGAGTTTATTTTTTGTGGGGTTCTACGGTTCATGTCGACATCAAAGGTCATTGGAGCCCAAAAAACTTGTACAGGTAGGGAAAATGCAGTTACGCACTACGGAGATCCAATATGACTCTCCCCGCGTGTGGGACTCGTCGAATGATTCAACCCTACCTACTAAAAACCCTCCTGATCTACAACACACCAAAACATATCTCACAAAACACATCAAATGAAGGGGGGGTACATGACATGAGGAGGGACAAAAATGAGAGGTAGGACAAAAAATGAGAGGAATGAGGAAAATGAAAGATACCCTAGCCTTAATAGCGTCGGGATCGAAAAGAGCAAGAGGTGACCAAGGGAGGTCAGGAAAGAGAAAGGACGGAGCCAAGCACAAGTAAGTGGAAGTGATGCCAGACGTAGCTCGGGGCCCCGTGTTCGCCAAACACGTACTTACTAGATGTAAGTCCCCTGGGGGACAATGAGTCTATAGATAGAACCTTTTTCGCCTATTTAGTCTCAGAGAGACTTTCTCTCGATAATGTGGTGTTCGATGACTCCAAATAAACCTCTCTAAATACAACAGAAAGGAAGTCTTTTATGGGGAGAATAACAATGAAAATATAGGAGGATATTTCATTATAATGCCATGGTTAGAGCTATGATAAATCAGGAAGTATTATTATTACTCGATATTTTTTGCAAAAAATGGAAACTCACTATTTACTTCTTAAGAACAAAATTTTATTTCCTGTTAATTTCTTAAATTCAATAATCTCTTATATATCGTTAAATCATAATGTTCTACACTGTGTTTCATTCGTTCTGCACTAACACTCCGCAAGAAATAAAACCATTTATTCACGTTGATCTGTTAATTTATATGAAGGGTAGTACGTTGCTCTTATCTCTTAAAAGATATAATGAGTCATGAAATGAAACCTGTTGATGTCTTAAAACGCTCTGACATATTTTACCTCTAATGATCTTCAGTACCATATTCTGTGTTGTCTTAAACTGCTCTTCGAGCATCATTATTAACCCATGTCTTCCACTTTCATTATCTTCCTTTCTGTTCTCCACACAAGCACTGACAACTTGACCCTTGTGGAACACCAGCCCATCTGAAGAGAAAGAAAAATTGGCCGCTTGCTGGTGGTCGTGTCTTCCATCAGGGTTCCACGAGTACTTCCCCACCCCAGTGGCTGCAACCCCTTCTCATCAGAAGGAACGCGCCGTCGTGCAGTGACAGAGGCGTTCACAGTCGGTGGACCGTTGCACAACTCCACGCTCATTCTTCTCGTCCACCCTCCTTCTCCGTTGTACGTCTCCTGGACGCAACGCTGTGACGCGTAGGGTCGACAGCTGTCAGCTCCCTTCCTCGCGTAGGGCTGCGTTTCACTTCCGATCTCCAAAAGGGAAACGGAAGCTCTAGAAATTCTTCTAGCAAGTGGTACAAACTAAAAATAAGATTGAAGATAATGTTTAAACCAATAGAATGTTCATTCTGGCATAGTTGTTTCCTGATATGTGCACTAATAACATGGATTGTGAGCTAAAATGTTTATTAGAAGAAAAAAATTAACCATGGTTTAAATAACAGACGATTTTAAAACTCCATAGAATTTGAAATATTTTGCATGAACGAAATAAGCTTCTTCATAATCATGCACATCTTCAGCATCAATTCTTTTACGTCATATTACAACTGTGTTGTAATATTCTCTATATCTGTTATCTAGCACGAGATCCGTTATCTTTTTGTTTCAATCTCCTTTCATTTTCAACCATCCCCTAAATGGATTTTTAATTCCTAAATTTGATGCGTACTTAAAAATATTAGCTATGTTGCGTTGTTAGGATAGGATAAAAAGTTTTGGTCATTTAAAGATACGTCAAATTGCCTACGTTCCGACTTTTACTGTCTCCCTCAAGGCTATAATTCTGTGGTCAAGAATTTATGATTTAATTTATATAAAAGATTTTTAAAAATCAATAGTAGAAAGGAAAACAAAAATAACAATACAAACATAAGTAGAGAGAAAATTCGAAAGCACAAAATTTATTTTTTACAAGTTTACAGCTAATATAATTTACAAATAGATATATTGATACACCAGATCATTCAGATGTTAATACAATATATCACTCTTACTATAAAACACTGACATTTGACAACATTGTCTTTTATCCCAACAAGTATATTACTCAAATGCAAAATAAATGATATTTTGCATATCAGTTAAATAAATTGTATGTAATAAAAGTTCACAAGCACAAAGAAACGTCTTTGGAAATCTGACGAATTATTCAATGGTTAAAAGTCAAGATTCAATCCTAATAACTGCTTGTAGTCAAAATTTTCATTCATATATTGAGTTGAACATTGTGGTACCTTGTGAAGTAGTCTTTACAGAACCTTCGTCACTAGTCTTCCTCTTCACCCAACGCATTTCGTGATCAAGTCTTCCCTAAGGGATCGGACCTCAGCCACCACCTTTTACCTACGATCTTGTTCGATCCCGCTTCCCCCCACTTCCTTCCTTTACCTTTCTGCTCTCGTGTCTTTCTCATGCACCGGCTCCCGTGTGTACTCAAGGAATGGATTGGCGTCCGCGGTCGTCGCTGTACTCCGTCGGTGATTGGAGGTTTCCTTTCTCTGAAGCTTTCACAGAGGACGCGCTGAAGGACTTGAAGCCGATATCTTCGTTTGAATTGCGATAAATTTCTTGAATTGTTTTCTTCTATTGCGGACGTATAAATTTCTTTAACTTTTCAAAAGACTTACACCCACAACACGGGTTGAAACACTAACGTTTCTAGAATATCAAATCATGTACATTAATGTGCAAATGTCTTAGATTTTATAGTTATTTTTCTAAGTAACCGGACGGAGTAAATCACTCAAAGAAACTATCGTACATTAGATGTGTTGATGATTTCCCATAGTTCCATCATTTACCTTTTTCTTTTCGTTCAATATAATAGCTGGGATTTAGCACTTAATAAGAATTATGTGAAATTGGTTTTCAAAGAATATTATATTCCCAATGTTCTATTTTTTTACATTAGTTTAATGCATATTAGATTTTATTTTGTATAATAATATTTGGTCAGTGCTTGAAATCTTTATTTTCTTCGCTTCTCGTAGATAAAATGGCTTCATGGTACACTAGAAATGGTAATATACTGTCAACAGACCCTTCAAGCAGAACATTCATACTTGGTTTTCGTACGAAAATACCAACGTTATCATCATGATTTCTCGTTTACAAGTCAATTATTTTAGATATTCGAACTCACGAAAGAGTTCCACAAAATTTAAAAAATTTAAATTATAAAAAAGAAGAGTACTAACTCCGACATTTTGTCAGTGTCAGTTTACGAAATTTTAATGTTAACTGTATTTAAGGTTGGAAAATTTAAATGTTTTTTTTAAATTACAAAATTGACAATGTTTACACTTTAGATTATCTTATTACTTTCTACTTATTTTATACGTTTCACGCATGCCCGTAACATCAGGACCCGTGCAGTCTATCGATTTGAGAAATATTAATATTTTCAATCATTTTGCTAGCCGGAAATTCCTAAGGAGATTAAGGGTCGGGCCAGTCGCCGCCAAATAAGGAAAAATAACCGCCGCTAAGCCTTCCCGTTCACTGTGTANCGTTTTCATCTACTTCTGAAAATTGAGTAGGAATGCCCTCAGAAGAATGTTGCAGAAGCGCGTGGCCAGTGTGAATGGAATATTTCCACCGGATGCAAAAATAATGGTCATTCCGAGAAGGACGTTGGCATATCCGTGANATGCAAAAGTAATGGCCCTCCCGAGAAGGACGTTGGCATATCCGTGAAGACACAGTGTTCTCAGAAGCTGAGGTGTAGTCACGTGACCTCCGTTTCCGTATATATTGAAGATCCTCAAAGACATTCAGACTTAATACTTCTGCGGAAGTGCTAGGAAGTTCCCGGGCACTGAGATGTGACCTGGTTAGTATTGGTCGACAGACCACTGAGAATAGCTTCAGTAATTCAATTACATTGCTATTCGGCGCGAATGAACAGTTTGGAACAGTTAGTTATTTCGGGATAGCAACTTGAAAATTTTTGAGATTCGGATGATCTGGGCAGATTTCCAAATTAATTGATAACGCCAGTATTTATATCTGTGTGTAATTGTTGCTTTCAGATAATAACAAATTCAAACTTGTATTTATGATTTGAGAGTTCGTTCAAATTTGTAAATACGCAGATTTCCATTTAACTTGTATTAAAGGAATATTTTATTGTTATTACACGTGTGTTTGATTGCTTGGGAAACCAAGCTGGTGGCAGCGAACTCTACTTTAAAGGTTGTGGTTTATGATTGAATCCCGCTTCTACCCAAAAAATACCCACATCGCATCTGGGCTTGTGGTGTGGTGTAACAATGCCATTGTAATGTCACACGTGGATTAAAAACTACTCAAATTTTTATCAAACTTACTCAAACAAGTATTTATCATTACAATTCTTCTTCTTCACCCTTATTAATCCCGTACTAGACAGAGTCGGTGTAGATGGGGGGTATACTTTGATTTGGTTGGCAGGGGAATTTCAGGGTGCCGGATGCCCTTCCTGTCGCACTTCCCCGGGGGCATGTGATTAATGAATGGTAGGCAGGGAAACGGGAGAATCCCTAGAAAACCTGCCGCGAACACCGCTTCGTTCACTGTCTCTGCCTCGAATTCTACTTGGATCGGANAGAAAACCTGCCGCGAACACCGCTTCGTTCACTGTCTCTGCCTCGAATTCTACTTGGATCGGACTGGGTTTGAACCCGCGTCCCTGAGGTAGAAGGCACTACATCACGGGTCGCCAGTTTTATTTGTGACATTTTTTTGTAAATAATAAATTTGGTCTCTTATTTAGAAATTCTCATTCTTTTGGTCTTAATTGACATCAAAGATTCTCTGTAAAGAAAACGAAACAAATTTATGCATTTAAATTGTCTCTCTTCTTTCTTCACTTACTGCAGGTAGAAAGCTTAAAGCTCATTTGTCATTTGATGTAATAATTTGTTTTCTTGTGTTCTCTTTTGTTGAGAATGCGAATTAAGTACAGATTTTTTTAAACGTATCTCTTAAAATTACTTTGTTGAATGTAGATTTAATTTGTCTTAATTTTGTAACAGTGCAAATGGATTTTTATTTATTTTTGCGAAATAAAAATGCAGCATAACTGAATCCAGACTACTGAGTTGTTGAAAGAGCAAATGTACATTTTAATAATTATCCTTTTATTTCTTTTCCAGGTATTTTTTTCTCTCTGGGAGAAGAAACACGACATGCTACTCATTGCGCTGCATCTGGTGAGAAATATGTTTTTCGTTAGCTTAATAATTACAAGCGTTGTTCTTTTGTTTGTAACAAGTAGAAATGAAAATATTAGGAAATGGAAAAAAATATTCATATGTAAAGAAAAAAGTTATAATTAATAGTTACAGAAGCATTCCATTTCAAGTTGCCTTAATTAAATTATTATAATTTATTCCTAACACAAAACCATTATATATAGGTTATTTAGAAGGTATCCCTAGGATATATTAAAAAACAAAAGGGTTCACCCAAATTTCTAATAATCTATTTTCATTAAGAGTTTTCACTCGATATGAATCCCAAAGAATTATATCATTCAAACGTGCGTTATTTTTAAAATCACACATTCTTCTTTTTGTATATTTAATCTATTAATCCAATCTTCGGAGTTTTAGCAAATTTAACTATGAATTTTAATGAGATTGAGATATGGTAAATAAATATAAATTAATTGTGAATAAAGCAGTTATAAACTGCGTATGATCACATGGAGGACCATAAACTGATTTACTCTCCAGAAGCAGGCAAAGGACAATCCCATCAATTCCGGTCGAGGACCCTAAGACATTGGTATATTGAACATTTCAGCACACTCTTTAGATAAATATAAAAAAATAGCTACGTTTTATAATATCAGTAGAATACAAAAAAAATTGTATTTAATAAAGACACAAAAACGATAGTTCACATGTACGAATTATTTTCTAAACAAATCTTTTAAAAATAATTCTAAAATGGAGAAAAATTATTATAATAGATCGCCGCCCCTTGGGAAAAATCTAGAGAGCGTGAGTATAAAATCCACCTCTTCCCGGAGTAAAACCGGAGAAAACCCCAGTTCAGGTTAGTGTATGTCTATTAGCAGGTAAATAAAAAAATGGGAAACAATCTTACTTATACTTCAATTAAATGTTTTGCTTTTCAGTTACAATACCACTATTTCACATCATTTAAAAAATAATCTTTGTTTTATTCTTTAATTTTATCTTCCAGTTGAATACACTTTCAAAACAATTGTTCTTATCTAATATAAATTTTAGAAAATATTATAACGAATTCACGATCTTCATTTACGAAGCCATTTTTCTGGCTAATAACTACTGGTATAATACGATTTAAACGTTAAATTTCATTCGCATAGCCCTTAGAGTGAAGCCGCATTTTCCAGATAAAATTTCATTCATTAACCACACGAAGCATATATTCATTCTCTCATCAAACATTGTCCAAACTGAAAAAATCTACCACGCATGCTCACGTTAATTTGGCATACGCCAGCACAAATGAATTTCTCCAGTCCACTATTACAGCACACGTAGCCACCATCACCGTGACAGTGTCCGCGGCGCGAGTTAGTACCGTCCTAAATCCACGGGCTGACNCTATTAGCAGGTAAATAGTGTAATACTCTCTCCGCGTCATCATGCACCCATTACATCCCCGAGCTTCCACGTCCCCACGCTGCCCCCATTCTCTGGCGCTCATCCCCTCACCCCCACATCTCACCATAAACCTCCATTTCTATTAAATCCCTTCGTACTTCGATCCATTTCCCTCTTTTTCTCTTATATTCTTACACCCTCCTTACATTACCATCTCTGATTCTTCTTCATTCCCTTGCATTCTATTCCGCTTTTCGCGAACATTTTTCTGCTCCATGCTTCATTTTAATTATGGCGCCAAATTTACTTCTCGACCCTGCACGTGATGTGAGCCCTAACACTGTGGTGGTGTTCCGCGGAAAATGTGCGTGAAAAACAGAAAAAAATGAACCCTGATATGTCTAACGCACCATTTCCACTTTTTTCTCCTCACTGCTGCTCTCTGGTGTTTTGAGATAGAAGTACGCAAAGCGGAACTTCGGTTAGCTGCTTTGGTCGAGTGAGAAGTCACTGGCACAGAGTGTAACCGTTCGTTTTGAGAATCACTGGGCTTGTTGTTGAGATCGTGAATCCTTACGTCGTGTTTGTGGGGTGCATGTTTCGCCAAATCTTAATGGAGTCTTTTACGAGGTACGCTTTTAACAGGAAACAGCTTTCATGAAGGAATATATGTTCCTCGTAAATGGCGATTTAATGTGAGTTAAGGTAATTTACCTTATTATTGTTTCTTTCTTGCTCTTTGAACATGTAACTCAACACATTTTAGAACAAAATGTGCTTTTATGCTTCTGGTGTTTTTATTGTAAAGAAAATGATTCTTCATTGTTGTAGCTCGCCCATTGTTATAAAAAGATTATTATTTTAGTAATGTTGAAACTCCATTTGGTAACACTAAATATTCACCAATGAACATGGTCAAAGTTTTTACGCTGAAAGTTGTGCACAATTTTGAAAATTTTTAAGTTCCGAGATAAAAATGAGTTATATGAAAGTAATATAGAATAAACAATACAAATAATTGATACGTTTGATAATAATTTGCAAATATCACTACTTAAAGGGTAATTTTTATTACATAAATGGAGAGTAAAAATTGTTGTTTTTTTCCTGAGGAAAAGATCAATGATTTAATGATTGATTCCGAATTTGTGTGGTATAATCATAAGATCAGTGAATCACGACAAAACTAATATTGCAACACAGGAACACAAAACGTATTTCATATATTGAGATATCTTCCTCATACTATTTTAACAAAATTAGTTAATTCCATCTTTAGATTGAACAGAACTTCAGTCTTTTAGTCCCTTAAAAGATCGCGAATTCTATCTTTTTAGGATCGTTTTCTTCCGAGAGGCAAAAGTCCTGACATAAATCTCTATATCACTTTCACTGCTCTTTTAAGTCGTCGTCCACAACTTTTGCGTGAAAAACATCTCAACGACGCACGTCTCATGTTTTCTTTAGCCATTGTAAAAAGCCGCTTTTCCGGAGGCACTTTATGGTTAATACGTTTTGCCATGAAAAGATATATAAAAAGTGGATGATAACGTTTTTGAAGGGAAACCATTACCCCGGAAATCTCTGCGTATTTACTTTACCGTAGGCGACGTTGAGAGGTTGTGCGAAGCAAACTGCTTCAGAAGATGGTAGCTTGTTCTCTGCCTTAATTGCGGACAACCATTTTGCTTTGTTTTTAGCAACCCTCTGTTTGTGATGAAGTGCGTCACGTTGTTGATAACCATAACGCTGTCGGTGTATCCATGTTTGGAGTTTCTCGAACAATTCATGATAAAGAAGCTGTTTATTTTAAAGTGATGAATTTTAAAGAAGCTGGTTATTTTAGGGACAGTATTACTGGAAATTGTACTATGAATTGGTTTCAGCTTCCACAAAATTACAAAGTAAATGTATGAACGAATAGTTATATTTCACTTTAGTTTTAGTGTATTATTTTACGAAATACTGTCAGAGTTAATTCTCATGTTATGACGTAAAATGCTATTCTTAAAATAATTTATTCAAAACACGCAACAACTGAATGTTATTCATAAGTCTTGGTTAAGGTACTGCAGTTACTTTCATAACATTTAATTTTTTGTATTGTATTTGTAAATGGGAAAATGTACTGCTATTGAAGCTTATCTACATGGGGCTCCAGGAGGTAGGAGGTGGGTTGTAGGACTATTGATAGTAGATGGGCCGTTTTGCTGGGTTTAGTAACAACTTGGCTCACGTGGAGGTGTTAGTTGGAGTAGTTAATAATAGTAAGTGTTTGTGATACTAGGAGTAGTAGGAGGTGAATAGAAGGAGAAGGGTTCGCTTTTCAATAGTTATAGCTACATAAACTGGGACTCTGAAGTGAAAAGCTACGAATTTTCAGTTGACGATAAAAATTCCTTAGCCAGAATGATAAGCTTATATCAGAACAATATTTTTGCAAACAATCAGTAAAATGAAGTAATTCATTATTGAGGAACATAGCCAAGGTAACACTTCTTTGGCCATGAAAGCTGTTGTCACACTGAGCATTGAATTAAATAGAAGTTGATCGACATATATGGGTACATCATTCTATGTGACTTTAAATATAGGCCAGAGTTTATCAGTCGCAGTCCATAGCAAGTGGTGGCATGCAAATCACTTGGCAACCATGAATATTCATGGAAGAAATGTGATACAATTAACTTCACAAATATCCTGGTTTACATGAGACTCTAACCGACAGTCATTGGCGTAGAGATCCAAACATCCACCAATCACTTAATTTTAAAAGCAATTACTTAATTTCAATAAGAGGGTTTACCCCAATTATTCTGTTGTATGAGATGTATTTTGAAGAATATATTATGAAACAAATACAAAGAATTATGTAATTTTTTCTTAAAATAATATTTCCAACTAAATTAACAATACATTTTATTCCGTCAGCAATCACAAATAATGATTTACGAACACGCTTGTTCTCCTACTATTGTTTGAAACAGTGTGTTGTGATTGTAAAGTTAGGTAATAGTATCAATAATGGATACTATAAATTTTTTCTTTTGTTTTTGGAAATTCTAGTAATAACATAATATATATGTATGACAGGACGAAACAGTTCGTATTGTTTTACAGTTTTATCAGGGTTTTGTACGTAGTAATTTCACGTAGTAATTTTCGAAATAATAACAAGAAGTTAGCTTTGAAGTAATTGTAACACATTCACGTCTCAATATAACTACACAGATAAGAAAGGCATGAAAATATTGCCCCATATATCGATCAGTGAATACTATGTGAAGATCGATCATTACTACGTGAAACCACCAAATAAGGAAATTTAATACTTCTAAATTGCGGACAACCAATAAGTTGCCTAGGGCACCTTAACAAACTTATTGAAGAAATCTAAAAAAAAATTAACTTTTATAAAAATCATGGTTATTATGAAGTAATACGAGTTCTTTTTACAAATTAATGATTGATGAAAATATGGTATACCATAGGGGACTCGTGAAGTGCAATCATTCGTTGGAAACTAGTTCAAATAATGAAACATAAAAGTAAATTATTCGTAGTTTTCCGACTCTCACCTTAGTAGTATGTTTTTACTGTATTCTATGTGAAAATGTCCTTTTTTATTAAAGACAATCAAGTGATT
>NNCF01126609.1:373360-385589 GCA_002313205.1 Laupala kohalensis | reverse complement strand
ATATTTTTACGATTTAAAATATGGAGAGTGAACGAATAATTCTGGAGCACGATTGCGCGTCAAAATACATGACAATACACACACTACTGGAAAATGAAAAAAGAACACCATTAATTCGTGGATCCACCATTTGGAAATTTTATTGACACATTCTCAATACAACAAACGATCACACCGACAGAGCCACGCACATATAAGTATAGTCGACAGGGTGTGCGAAATGTCAGAGCTAGTATTCTGTATACCCTCCTTTTGCAGCAATGCAGGCTGCAATTCCTCCATGGAGACGATGGTAGAGATGATGAATGTAGTATTGCGGTATGGCCTACCATGCCATTTGTATCTGATGTCTCATTTGGAACAGATTTTGTGCTGGTCTAGCAGAGCACGCAATATGTCATTTCATCCAGTCCCAAACATGCTCAATGGGGGACAGATGAGGGGATCGTGCAGGCCAGGGTAGTTAACGTGCATCTTGGAGAGCAAGTTGGGTGGAACGGGTTCCATGTGGATGTGCATTGTCCTTCTGGAGTAGGACATCGCTTTGTTGGTGCACGAACGGTAGCACGTCTGGTTGAATGATGTTTTGGAACCGTGCACTGTTCAATGTTCCCTCTTCGATCACCAAAGGAGAACGGCAATTGTAAGATATGGCTCCGCACACCATGAAGCCAGGTGTTGGCCCAGTGTGTCTCTATCTTATACTCTCCAGACGTTGGCGCTCACCTACAAGACGCCACACGTGCATACGCCCGTCATTGGCATTAAGGTAGAAGCAACTCTCATCACTGAAGACAAGTCGCCATTCGCCCTTCCATAAATGCCTATCGCGACACCACTGGGGGCGAGCTGCACGATGTAGGGGCGTGAGCGGAAAACCCTAACGGCACGCATGATAGTATCCCTGCTTCACGGAGACTGTTGCGAATGGTTCAAGGTGACACCTCCGGAGCAACAGTGCCCCTAATTTGTCTCGGTGCGGTCGAATACGGAACTTCGTAAGATACGACGGTCTTGAAGTTGACCTGTGCGTCGTAGCAGTCCGAACCTAGTGTGACGCGCACATGCACCTTCTCCTGACCACCGGTGACAACTCCACCCGACCCCCTGAAGACCCACTATACGCCCTCGCTCAAACTCCGTCAATTGCACAAACGGTTCACGTTTACGCTGTCACGGTGTGCTAATAATGTTGCGGACACATATGGAGGTCTGTTTGGCAACGCTACTACTGGCTGCTACTAGCTCTGAAGGTCAGCAATTGCTGCGAAGCTTGCAACATTCAACGGCTGATGACACGATTTCTGGTTTACCCGCAGCGCTGTGCTTTTGATCTCATTTAACTGCTCTCTCGTAGGGTTCTGTGCAACTTTGATATTTCTCAGTTATTTTCTTAATGGTGTTCTCTTTTCATTTTCCAGGAGTGTAGGTCTAGTCTTTGCAAAATACCATTTTTTGTATGACCGTGTATTTTTCCCGGACTAGAATTCTAATTTTAAGTGTAAAAAATGATATATTATTACTACCGATTAATGTTTTGAAAAGAAAATTGGAAATTGGACGATGTGGTGCTAAAGTGGCACAATAGTGCCAAATATATGTGCAGATAATAATGCCGTAATTTTTCATTTTTCGATTGTATAAAATAAATCTGATATGCTATGTTTTCAACAGACGTGAAGGCAATAGAGATCATACAGCTTCTCAAATAATTATTTTTCAAATGTATTTGTAATACTAACGGATTTTCTCTTCCAATATAATGAAACAACTATATTGCGTTCCGTATTATCAACTTCAATATACACAGATTTACTACCATTATTATAATGAAATAATTAAACTTCTTTTAGGGAAATAATGCTATGAGATACGTTCTGGGAATACAATAAATGAGATGTGTTATACGAGTTGTAACTAAATTGTAATTTCATTCTCACAGTGTTCCTAATTTATAAAATGCTATTTTAAAAATCCAGTCACCAACTTTGTATTCATGACAGTATTCATTTCGTATAGAGCGTGAAACATTCTAGAAACATTGTGTGAATATCGCACCAAATCCCGTCGTTCTGTCCCTTACCGACAAGCACTTAACTTTTCCGTCTATTTTCCTGTACGTCTAGCATCCGTTGCGCAGTATGAACGATACTCAACCCCTTTTAGTCGTAGACGATGCTCAGCTATTGACACAGTAGAGTGCGCACGACGTTCCTCGCTTTTACGGCACGAAGCGACGGAATTCACACGGCAGCTGTTTACGCGTGAACGAGTCTCTCGGGAGCCGGTCTCCCGAGAACGGGTGTCTCGAGAACGGGTTATGAAATTTGACGTCACAGGATAATAAATAAATCGGTCGTCGGGGCGAGAAAGTAATCGTGTGGAGCCCACGCTTGGAAAAAGGTGACGCGCAGTAGCATAACGTGCGGAAGAAAGCGCGACAGGTTATATCGTTGTAGTCAAAGCGACATTGGAACAAGATTGGATAAAAGGAATATATAAGATTGTTCTGGTACGATAAATATGAAGAGATGAAATAAAGCTCGAATGGTGGAGATTGTAAAGTGCTGTAATATTGTAAAGAAATAAGTTTAAAAACGATCGAATCTGGCGTAGAAAAGATTACTTTAGATTTTTGTGATTCCAAAACATGAAAAACACAACGAATATTATTTCATATCAGAAATGAAATATATAACAAATAATTTGATTAACTCTGCGTAATTTTTCTTTGAAGAAATTATTTTCATACCACAAAAGTTATGCTGTGGACGCATATAGGGTAAAATTTGAAAGGTGAAACCCTATGGTACATCAGAAATATTCGTATTCTGCAGTTGTATCTATTACTCAAATTTTGACCGAATAGAAAGAATTAATTGTCAATACAAGTACAACTCCGCCATAATTTAAAGATGAAAAATTATCTTCTTGACCTAATAATAATATTTTGAAAATTTATGCTATTGTCTAATGTTTTTACGATACTTTAAAAAATGATTTATCATTTTCCGTAAATATATTTTCCGTAAATAATGATAAAATCAATCCATATCGATCAATTAATGACATATAAAGAGAAATATCTTCATAAGATACTCATTCTAAAAAAGATACTCATTCTAAAAAACTGAATTTCAAAAGTAGTTAATTTCAAATATAGTCAAAATACGTGTTGTTAGATGAATAAAAACATAATATAAATAATATTAAAGCAAAGCGAACTAAGAGGAATTGAGTATCTTACTTCAAAAACGTTTGGTATTTAAGCAACTTGAAATTGTGTCAAAAAGACCAGAAAATATGAAAGGTAATTTCTTCCATAAATAATTGACTTCCCTCAAACTAAAATTTCTGTGGATGCAACTTTTAGCCTTAGGTCATTTACATGAACGTTCAAAGGATGTTAACTAACCTTGGAATTAAAATATTCATGTTTCAAGTTGATGTATGAAAGACACATACCAATATTACTGGTTAAAAAATCTAACGTGACTAATTCTGCGTGTATATATCAGAAGCCAACGTCGACAGCTGGATCAGTGTCTGTATTGTATGTATAACAAAAGAGTATTGCATTTTTACTTTTTTGACGAAACACGTACTTTGAGTAAACAAGCGTGCTTCAAACGCATTATTAATTGCTGTGCTTTTGAAATATGCTCCAGTTGTGGCATAACAAATGGAAACGATGTGGCAAATGAGTCTATTATAAAAGCGTTAATGATAAAGGTGAAGGTAGGTAATAATGCAGCGACGAGTCAATGCAAGGATACCACGACTCGACAAAGAGAAATGGTGCATGATGCAGTTACGGTAATTTGTGCGACGGAAATCACTGTGTTGAAGGCAGATGTAACACCATGGAGTTATTATCTAAAAATGATAGTAATTACTCATCTTCGATGGTAGCAAATGATTCTGAAAGATATTACGTTACGCCCTTGGATGTGTGTGATAACATCGTTTTCTCAAATATGTATGAATGTGATTATAGAGGGAAGGAAACATAAAGAGGTTCGCATTTTAAAAATTTTTGTTTTACGCCGTTGGTATAGGAAAAACCACGAGTATATTGACTTAACGAAAAAAGTACTTAAATATTAAGTTTTATGGTGAAATACTCACAGATTTCTCTGCGTAATTCTCAATAATTTAGTTATTTGTTTATTTTATGTCTTTTGGCGTGGTTCAGGTTATGATTCCTGCGCATCCACCTAAAAGTTGAACTTGGGAGAGAGAACTCGGAAGAAGAGGGTTACCCGGTACTTACAATTGTCTGGAGTAGGTGAGGGAAACCCCAACTGAAAACCTCATCTAATTTGGCGGAGCAGGGTTTAAACACATGTTCTACCACTCCGAGGAATTGCGGAAGCGAAGACTCTTCCACGAGAACACAGAACGAGTAGGATTTATTGTTTCTCATGACTATTATCATCCTTCTTCGGAGACAATGTCTATGTTGTTAAGAACACATCTTGTTTGCAAATAATCAAGATAAGAAAGAAATTGATAGTCTATGATGGGAAAAACATTTCATTCGAGGGCCTATCGCGTTCATTGCTCTTGATCTATATGACACAATGAATGAAGCGTTGCGTAATGCGTTAAATAATAAAGCGAATGAGATTAAAAATGGTTGTTAAAATAATTTTTTATGTACATTTGTTTAAACATGGATGACTAATACTGACAATGTTTACATTGTTCAGTTTACAAGCACTTTCATGTGTTAGATTATAACACATACAACATATAAGACAATTAAGTTATAGGACTAATAATCAAATGATTGAGGATACTCATAGAGCACCTCCTTAGAAATTCTTGTCTTGGTGAATTACATACCAGGGTGATCTACTTAATATACATAAGGAGGATAACAGTTACGTACTCGTAGTCTGGGGATGAGGGAATCTACTTGGTCGATGCGAGAGAGCATGAACGCACTCATAAGAAAATAGTATTTTAGGTCGCTGTGGTGAGAAGAATTTCTGATGAACCAGGATACTCGGGTGGCTAATTGAAGCAATTTTTTTGGAACACCTGGAATGTGCGGATGTGTCTGGGAGCTGTTATGCCGTACGGGGCAAGTGTACAATAGTAGGGGTCGAAGAATGCTTTTGGGGAGAAGAGAGCGGACTCCCAGCTTATGGGTCGTTGTTGAAAATGTTTTTGTTAGAGTGTTTAATTTTTTTTAACGTGATCTTTCCGCGTCAGAAGAGAATGGAGATGTAATTATCAAAACAAAATTGAACCACGTATTCTGATCTAACCCATATTCATCCTTACTAAAATATAAATGCGTAACGCAAATGTATATCTATGTGTTTGCTACCTGATCACGACTAAATCACTGAACCGATTGTTATAATATGTGGAAAGGAGATAGTTTCGATGTCCAGGATGAACTTGAGCTAACTTTTATTTTTAAAATGTGTGATCGCAAACATAGAAATGATTTTTGACAATAAATGTCGATAAAATCGAGAAAAAGGAAAGTTATAGTCGCCTACGCTGCGGTAAAAAAATTTGCCGTAAAAAGTTCCACAAAAAGTTAGCGTCAGTATATATCTATCTACAAAAGTTAACCTAAATTATCGGGAAAGAGTTATAGAAAATAGACGTGTAAAAATACTCATTTATGGAGGAAAAAAATAATCCCAATCCAATTGAATAGATTCTTTTTTTTTTTTTTTTTGCACAGAAATCTACCTTAAAATGGTAAAATTTGGACATATAATGAAGATTATATAACAGTTTTAATGAAACGATACAACAGTGACATGCCTCTTATAAAATTAGCACTTATAAAATTAGGATGCTGTACTTGTTTTTGAAAACCATTAAGTAGAGGTATTTTGATCTTACAATATAGATACGTTTTATTTTTTTTCCTGAGTGAAAAGATTAGTCTAAGAAAAATCCCAGGGAACGTCGGGTAAGCAGTTTTATGTGTGTGCAGACGAACTTAAGAATAAACAAAGGAACTCATCGTAGCTGATTCTGGTGACGAGAGTGTTAAACACGGAGCGTGGCGACAGAGGAGAATAGGTCGTGGGTGTGCGTCGGTAACGTTGTACGCTTTGCCGGTTCGTTGGACAGAAAAGGAAGCAAGGACGCGAAATGACGACTTCACATCTACGCTCCGAAAGGGAGGAGGATCAAGGACTGCACGAACGGCAGGCGTTGAAATGGAGATGACGAAGGAAGAACCATACTGGATTGCAACATGTTCACTTGTACGCTAGAATTTGTCTAGAATTTTATTTGCTTTGCTTTATGTCCAGTTGTAACTCCGCAAATACAAGAATAATTGGAATGCAAATGGAGAGGTATTTGGGTTCAAGGATGATTCACTGATGAGTATGTTGATTGAACGGTGACAAAACACAACTACGATGATTTTGGAAGATAAGTAACTTAGAGAAATAATATAAACAAACGACCTGACTTTTCATCAGACGATTTCATCTTGAACATAAATTAAGATAAAGTATCTACACGTCGCAATTTATAAAAAAACAACATAAAATGTAAAATAAAAGTTCATTTCGTTTCTTATGCGACATACATTCAGGTGTGCTAGTTCAATAGTAGCCATTGAATGATTTTTATCATTAGTCAGACAAAATACAGGGTTTTATTTTACATTATTAGTGTTTCATTTAATTTTTTGCGTTTAATTTTGACGAGTAGTGATAGTAATTTTCATATGAAATGAAATTGTCTGCTGAAATCTTAGATCATTTGTTTACATTATCACTATTCATAAGATGCAGACGTCAAACTATTTTTACAACAAGTAACTTATTTGTACGTATAAGCTAAAGAGGTTTATTTTTAAATTATATGTGCTTTCTTTCCTGTTTGTGTTCACGAGACTGAAATACAATTTTTGAAACAGCCAAATTCAGGATAAAATTGTGTTTAATTTTTATCTTTAAAATCAACTTTTTGAATACTCAAATTAAATTTTTTCCTTACTGTTTGTTTTGAGACCAGTTTCTGTGTGGAATTTTCTAGATCATATTCTTGCCGGGGAAGAAAATGCAATCGAAAATTGCACTACCGTATGAAAGCTTCAATTTATTCTGTTTTGAATCACGATTACGTTAATAAAAGTCATCGTTGCAAAACATTTACGAACCCAGTTTCTCAGCCTCGACTGGTTATTTCTTTTATCAGTATGAAGCAGTATTGAACAAGAACAACTGAAAACATAAACGATTCATGGGTCTTTGAAATAAGTTCCAGTCTTTTGAAATGTATCCAGTTGTACATTCACTTTTTTTTTGTTCTTGTATTGACGTGATTGAGATGGTAATGCAACAGGGTTTGCAGGATGTTCTTTTACGTGTATGTAATGTTGTTTATTTCGAAATTTAGAAAAAAAAATATCCTTGCTGTCTGAACAAGTGCAAATTGAGTACGTGTCACGTGGGTCGAACAGGTACCTGTACCTTCGCAGCTTAACAAAGGGCTCGCGCAGTCTACTCAACATTACTAAAATTATATCAATGCGACGTCGGACGCCGGCTAAACGTGTCACATAGAGACATGTTTACTTGATTAGTTCAAATCTTCAGTACTATTTGGAACTGGCGCTGTTCCAAGTAGAGTAAGTCTAGTGAGAGTTTGACCAATACTCGAGAGCCGCCATTTTCCTGTCAAATTGATACTTTATTAATGCAAGTAAATGAAAACCCTCTTTCGAACAAAATAAACCAAATAAGTAAATTTTGATTAGAAAAAGCACGAGTAAGTATTTTGATCCAAATTTATTAAAGTACATTTTGAAATACATTTGAATTTAAAGTTATACTCTCCAACAGGATACGCATCCTAGACACACTTCTTAGACGTTCTCTCGCTTGAAATGCATCTTGCAGTCTTAGGTAGCATTGGATTTTTATAGGTCATGTGTAGATGGACAGTGTGTTTCTAACGTAATGTATTCATGTTATGTAATTTATAATTGGCAATATTTGATATGTAGTATTGTTCGAGTGACCTGATGAAAAGTTCAAGATTTACTGCATTGTCTAGGCGATATTCCTGGTATAAAAAAATTAAGAGATTTGGTGGGACAATTAGGCTTAAAATTGACAGTGAAAAATATTTCCAATCCACTGCAATATACAATCAGAGTTGTCTTCAAACAATCATCTCACTTTGAACTTAGTTTAATAATCTTGTGTTTCTTGGTAGAAGCAGCAGTAACAAGGATTTTCATAACTAGTACCGACATGATACCTGTTTCCTAACATTTTCTAAAGTTTAAAAAACTAAGCTCCTTCTTTGTTTTACAAAATTGGGTGTATGTTGATTCACTTCCAATATTGCCGTAAATTAAGAGAAATAATTCAACTAAAAATCGTCCATTTTCGTCCATGACCATGAAATATATTTATACAAATATTTCCATTTAAATATACTTTACCCAAGTAATCCATTGGTCAGGGCCTCCTCTTTCCAACTAATATTATGTTCAATGAGAAGAATCAGGTAAAAATGAACAATGTTTCGAAATGCAGGTAACAGATTAAGTACACCTGAGACGTTCAGCCAACTCTTGCTAACTAGAGCGTGTTGCGCCGGCGCAGTTCTGCAAAATTAATATTCCCGCCTTGAAGATACAGTATATTTTTCAGTAACCGTCTGGGGGCCGTGATGAAAGCAGCGAAATTATCCAAGGTATCATTCACTCGCAAAAGGATAGTTTAAACTTACGCCACCAGGGCGCGCCAGTGAACGGTATCAAGATTTTTAGCTTTCGAAAGAAATATTTCAGAATTCCTGCGTCAGAGAGCGCGGCGGTAGCTCGACCTTGACAGTCGAATAATATGGTATTCATTTGTTTCTTTTTTATTGTATATTTTTAGGGCTGCCTTTTTACGAGCAACGAGAAGAAGAATAAAAAAGACGTATTGTATCTTATAAAATTTGTTTTATGCTCATTTTTTCATATTGAAACATTTATTTAGCATTCACATTATAAATAGTGTGAATTATTTCTTGATTGAACTTATTATTGGCGAGGCAATTGAAATTCTTCACGACAATGAAATCTTGTTTTTTATAAGCTCCAATGAGATGAATTCTGCTTCAACAATGGGTGTATTTTTTATTGAAGTTATCTTCTTTGCATTCACTCTTGTAAATACGCTGTTCTTAGATTCCTGCTTGCAGCTCAAATCTTCAGACTGAGTGTCCTCCGGCAGAATATTTATGCTTTGTGTTAAACAAACAACATCGCGATAAATTACTATTATTCTCAAGAATGTTAGGTGAAATTAATGAGAATGTTAATATTAATGGTTACATCTATAGGGAAAATCATATTACACATTTTGAGATATAACATGTTTTGGCAACATGCTAAATACTCCTTTATCCTATGTATGTAGTTTAGATTCAAAAAATCAGTAATTTCCCTGAATGATGTATGATTGAATAAAGAACGTTGAAATACCATATTGTCAAATTTATGTGAGAGTAACATAATTAAATGTTATCCGTATGAATAACAATTAAAAGTTTAAAAAATTACATAGACTATTATTGCATCAATTAAAATGAATCAATGAAATTGAAAATGTATTTGTATGAAAAATTATCATTTGTTTGATGAAGAACGAAATTCAAATTTAAATTTGGTATTCTAAGAAATTTGATGCGAACATGGTATGTTTAAAGTTGAATTTCACGTGAGTTGTCTCTTATATCGTGTTCATTGTGCATTACTTTCTGTATAATAGCATTAACCATCAAAATTAGAGTAAAAGGCAAATTATCTATCTAGAAGACCTAGTAGTTAATAATGTTTGTATTAACATTTTTAGAATATTATTCATTACAGGTTATAATAATAGTAGCTTCTATATTCCGATATTATTGTTTCAAGTTGATGCAAAGTTGATATACTGTTTCACTTCGTTGAGTATCGGAGTCCTGTATCGTCATATATGGTATAACATTAAGGCTTATTTTCAATAGTAAGTCAATCTTTATTCTACTATGAGAAGACTACCCAATTACAATTTACAAATCATAAAACTCTTAAAATAGGGTTGTATAAAGATAGTAATCCTGTAGTATAAGTAACCCCACCAACAGGAATAGGCATTTACATCGAACATTCTCCAACTTTAATTATGATGAATGAAAATGAGAGACCGGACCGGGATTCGAACCCGGGACCTTGAGCTTTGCGCGCTCATGCGCTTACCGACTGCGCCATTCCGTTCGCCTCCCGGTCCCGTCATCCATCCTCATTCAACTTGCGAGACCCAAAGACCTCTGAGGTGGTCTCGTAGGGAGTACACTCTTCATATGAGGCGACTCCCTTAGGAAGTACTTTATTTTGGGTAGTATTTTCCAATTCTGGTTCACAAACACAGAAATCTCCTAGATTGCGGTGAACCTCACTGCCAGGTAACAGATTAATTATGTATACTATCTGAATTATATATACAAGCTGAAAGCTCATTGGTCATCATAACAGTTTATGAATAATAAAGTTCGTCGAATCGCATAGCAGCACAGCCGCAACCAATGAGGTTACTTGTATCATTTACCAACTGTCTTTCCGCAAATACAATTAGACACGAGTTACTTATCAAATCACACACTTTTTTGAAAATTGAGAGCCGTCATTGGCTCATCAAAAATGATTACCTCGGTATCAGCGAATTGATGCCAGACATCATCAGAAGTAAAAGTTGCAGAGGCGAAGGTGAGACGTCTTATGGAGTCGTCTCATTGGCGTGTTTAGTTACGCCCAGGTGCCCAATCAGCTATGATCCATTCCACATTCACCAGTATCGAAAGTGTCTCGGTTGTTTCGATAACTTAATTGATCTTGGACATGAGTATCCCGATGTTGTACTTCGCGGTGAATTTAAGCACCACTGATAATTATCATCAGATGCCGAAATTAAAACAGTCGTACATCGACTTTGAAGAAAGAAACTCGATGAATGTCGATCGGATTTCTCTCCTCGCAATCTAACAGAGCGTTCGCCTCTATCAAGAAATATCGATAATTATCGTAATGATCACCGTCATAAAAAAAGTACTCCGAGTCTCTCTATCTCTGATATATCTCATGTATATGATCTGAATATGATCTGATCTCAATAAGAACACGAGTGTGTGTTTAAATATCTTCATCCCTTCTTCCCCTACTTTCTAAACTCCGGCTATCGCATACATCACGAACGTTTCTATCCAATAATATCTAAAAATTTCTTTCACGTGATCTCGCACAATTGGTTATAGTCCTTTGACGTTGTCGCCTCAATCAGTCTATCTCTGACCGTACTCTAATCACGTGATGTCTCGTGTCGAGATGTAGTTTCGCGTGCAGGTTATCTGCTTATTCTCAAAAATTGAGGTAACCAATTCTTCACAAACGGCCCTTCAGTCTCGTCGTCATCGCTACTAACTTTCTAAAAAGGTATGATCTGCCTATGACATCGTATAATTGGTAGTAAAATAGTTTTTAATATAATTTTTGCATTTGTTAAATATTTCTTAAATAATTAGATCATTTAGTAATTAAATTGAACTGGGCTATTTTTGCACCGTTACTGGAGGAATGCAGGCCACACTATGGAAAGAGAACCTTCTAAGCTCTCACAGCACAATTTTACGGGAATGAAAAATCTTTCTTGTGTTGTGTTCTCCAGGGAAATACAAAGACGGATTGAGTCGCGTCTGCCGGGTTTCCTTCTCCTCCTTCCTTTGTCTTCTTTCCTCATTCACTACTGTCCCGAATTCTCCATGGTTCCCGATTGCTAGCGCTGAATTATGCTCTAATTCCATCCTCGAAGACTTATCATGGGTTTTAGCTGAACTACATCATTATACAGCAGAGATATTGAAACAGAGGTACTCATTCACTGTAGGAAATGATGGATTTATTTTGTACATCTCCAAATTATTCCTTAATTCTATCAAAACTCACATTTTTTCTATTTTTAAATACTGTGTACCGTTTACAGATGTCTATGTCTTCTTCAGTAACATAGAATCGCATTTTTATTTCATTTCAACATTGTTTGTTTTTGCTGAAAAATTATAATAGTTTCATAAATTTTTTAATCATTTCAGTAGTAGGGAAATGTTATCCATGACAGTATAAGATATAAATTAAGACCAATAATTCATCAATGAAATATTTTAAACGTTATCATATTATAATTAGATCTGTTAGTTTATATAT
>NNCF01126609.1:362214-373174 GCA_002313205.1 Laupala kohalensis | reverse complement strand
TCACATTTTGTTAAAAGAGAAGTATGTATAGGGAAAGAATAAACTTTTCAACTTTTTATTTATCTACAAAGATTAATTTTGACACAAAACAAATATATAATAATGCCTTGTTGTCTAAAGACCGGCGAAAGGGTGGTGTAGTGGTTAACATCCTTGCGATCAATGCAGGAGTCCCGCGCTCGATTCCCGGCTCGTCTCCACTTTCACCTGACCAAAAGTTATCACATATCTTCTCCTCGGTACACGGAAGAAATATATTTTATAATTTTTTAAATTTATATGAATTTCAATCTACTTTTTTGTATGTCTTATAAGATGACCCCGGATTTTGGGGGGCATTTTTTATGATTTTTTATGATTGATGAACTATCATCTTATGTGAGGAAATATATAGCATTTAATGTATTCCATTTGTACAGAAATTCAGAGAGAATTAAGGTACATTTGTGGGTAGCGGTATGAGATTTCGAAGGACCAAAAATTAATGAGATGGCAGTTGAGAGACAGAAAGTGCCAACAAAATAATTTAATATCAGAATTCAACTAGCTAAAAAAACATTAAAATAAGGGGAAAAATTCTCATGATAGTACAAAACTGAGTGGCTGTGTGCTCGGCGAAACCTAGATGAGTTGTAGCTATGAAATGACGATGATGAGACTCTCCAAATGCCTCGTTGAACAGCGATACTGTGTTGAGGATGTGACGGCTGGCGTGATGTTGAGTTGATGATTAGGTTGAAGTTTTGTAAATGTTGTAGGGCAGGTCGAAAGAATGGGTGTTCGCGAGCGCTTAGTTGCTTGACCATAAAATCGTCTTGTGGACCGACTCATTGTCAGGCCGATTTGGAGAGAAGTCTTGAGAGGGAGATGAGAAGTGAACGAGTGAAAGATAAAGAACGCCTGCCGAAAAACGTGGTCGCAGCGACGTGACGCGCCGTGACGCGCCGTGACGCGCCATGACGCGCCGTGACGCGACGCCACAAGTCGATCACGCATCGAACAGCAGATATCGATTATCCAGCGAGTGAAGAGTGAATATACTACAGAAGAACGTAAACCTGACTGAAATTGTTCTGTAATGGAAACACAGAATAAAGGTTTTTGTGAATTTCTTGATGGTTTACAATTTTCACCCTCTTCTTCTCCTTTTTTAAAATCAAAGGCATAATTTTAAATCAATATATGAGGTTTCAGGAAACAATCTACGGACGTTCAACTATCGAGAAATGTCACTCATTCGCTTAAAAGAGATTTGAGAGCACAAACTTGACCTATGTTTCTGGATTTGATCAAATTTTGCTACACCATTATTGGAATGAATTCTGAAGAATTTAGACCGATATATTTATTTGATCTAGTATCTTAAAGTAATTTTAACTATTCTGTATTTCCATTATGCTATTTTAGAATAATAAACAAACTTTTGTGTTAAGTTGTTGACCTATTAAGTGAGGTGAACGTTTGGAGTATGAATGAAAGTTACGTAATTATTTTAATTTACTCATTTTCTGATGGCTACATTTTCACACATTTCTCAAACCATTGATGAATTGCAGTCAAATACATTGTATTTTAGTAGGAACAACAATCTGCTTCTTTTTTGCGTTCTCTTTACCTAACTTACGATTGCTTTGAAAATTGTCTAAACTTAGAAATGTCTGAAGCATTTAATTCCTGAAAATTTCGTGGTTCCACAGACATTTGTTAGTTACAAAGTTATTTAAATACATTCAAAGAGGATAATTTGAATCCGTCAGAACTACCTACATATTGTTTCACTAGCATTATGATCTTTACTCAGGTATACCACTTACTAATGTACCGCTGAACTGATAACCGATGTATCAACAATCTGTTAATGTCAAAGAGCCATTGAGGCCACACATAATCAATATGAATGAATACGGACACGGGCGTGGTCCTTTTTTGCAACAAAGTTCTCTCAACATTAAGCAAATATACATTACGTAAAAATAACAAATTACTCTGTTTTGAGAAGAATTAATACACTCATTTTCATTATTGCAAAGTAAGTGAATTATGTTCCTCGTTTGAGTACTACAGGTTCATATCTTTGAAGATTATATAATATTGATATTACTCAAAAACCATTATAAATTAATATTTTTTCACATTAATTTGTACTATTTGGAAAGGTCACATTTGTTATGAACTTTATTTATGAACCGACAAATTTGAAATAAATATATAATGAAGTACATTTTACTGCTCGTTTTCGTCAACGTGTATTTGTAAAAAAATATTTCAAAATTAATTACACATTAAAAATACTTTTGTAGTTATTTAACAATGTGTGTATCGTACAATACATGTGAAGAAAACCTAAAAGAAAATTTTTTCCTCCTAGAAGTTGATCCGTGCTGTACCAGCTTATGTGTCTATGGCAAAATTCTGGTTAGCGCTTGTTCCAAGTGCTAGGAGGCAAGATGTGCATTTTCATTATGAAGTACTTCATCATAATTGTTCTGTTTTGTGTTTTCTACCCGTGTTCGATGGTGAGAAAGAAAATGTCTCATTTCCTGGCAGCATTACATTGTCCTTATCACCATAATTTTGTAAATATTTTTTATAGAAATAGGCAATATGGCAAGTTCACGAAATAAATAATTTATGGTAATAAATTTACTGAACACTTGGAATATTTCGGAGTTATACTAACTTTCGTAATATAATTCTTGGGTTAAAGCTTTCATTTTATGTTTCTTTTGGAAATCACAGGATGAACTATTTCTTTGGTTGCATCATTAAATTTTAGCATCGAAATATTTTTGTGATAAGCAAGGTTGTGTAGAAAAGTTTTTAAGAAATCCGGAAAGTAAATATTTAATGCAAATTAACTTGACGTTTGTCCACTATAAATAATACTGTGTCTTTGAACCTAATTTTGTCATGAAGCTATTCAGTTAAATGTTGAATATGAAAGCAGTACAAAAAAGAAACATATATCCAGTTATCACTTGTTTGAACTGCAGAATGAATGAGTTTAAATACTGTTATTAGAGTTTATTATACTCAAGCTGTAAGAGAGAGTGTTTCGTTTCAATAGTTTCGTTCTCAATATTGATTTATGTCAACTCGATAAATTTATGTAAAGTGAGCGTAAATGATTTTATCTGAATAAGATTTTAAATAAGTTATTTTTCTATCAAACAACCAATTCCTCAGTAATTTTTAAATAGTGAAACATGCGCGTTACAAAACATTATATTAAAAATATCCAACAAAAAGTCAGAATCATCCGTGAAATTGAGTCTGTCCAGCAAAACACGCATTACACGCACTAGTGGAAACCACAGTTCAATTAACACCGACGTGAAATGAACCTTGCACTATTAAACTTGACACCGCGCCGTTGTGCAGTCAAGGGAACACTATTAATGACACGACGGTCCCCAAACGAACANGCTGTAAGAGAGAGTGTTTCGTTTCAATAGTTTCGTTCTCAATATTGATTTATGTCAACTCGATAAATTTATGTAAAGTGAGCGTAAATGATTTTATCTGAATAAGATTTTAAATAAGTTATTTTTCTATCAAACAACCAATTCCTCAGTAATTTTTAAATAGTGAAACATGCGCGTTACAAAACATTATATTAAAAATATCCAACAAAAAGTCAGAATCATCCGTGAAATTGAGTCTGTCCAGCAAAACACGCATTACACGCACTAGTGGAAACCACAGTTCAATTAACACCGACGTGAAATGAACCTTGCACTATTAAACTTGACACCGCGCCGTTGTGCAGTCAAGGGAACACTATTAATGACACGACGGTCCCCAAACGAACACCGCGGGGGAGCCCCACTCTTCTGTCGGGAATCTGTGACGTCACGGCTGGACGAGACGTAGGAAAATCGTCCTCCGTTACGCCAACACCGGACTGCATAATGAAGGTTCCGATAAATATTTCAAGAGCGGATGCGTTCAATTGGAAACCCTAATGCTGCCGCCAGGCTACGACAAATGCTGTGACGTGGACACCCGCCCCACCCTGGAAATTTAGAGTCCTTAGTCAACGGACAACCGTCAGCAGTGTCCATAACTTTAGAACACGTAAATTTTCTTGTCATCTATATTTACTAAACACAAATTCTCATAGCCCCTGGGATGTCAGATGCCACTTGGTGCTCGCCTCTTATTGGTGGAGTGGGGAGAAAGGAGGGAGATCAGACACAATCATGTGACCAATTACAATTGAGTCAACCACTATGAGAAAATGCGCGTAGTTTTCTCCGGCAATATTACAAATAGCGCATAATATTTACGCCCCTGACGGTTCATTCTTGGTTAAGGACTCTAACTGGAAACAGGCCGGTGCGTGGGTAGGGTGGGATCGATGCAACAGAGATAGAATTTCGGGAAGCAATGTAAGTTTTAATTTTAGTTTTCGCTTTTTTGTGGGTACGATCAGGGTTTTAATTTGTCAGTGATACTTTGTATCTCACATGTACAGGAGATATTTTGTGAAGGATGTCATTATTTATTCATGTTTTTAATCGCTCTAAAAAAGTGTACTGTAAAACGTTTATTTATTTCATTTATAAAACTAATGGAAATACAAAAGGTCAATTTTCATGAATGTTTGTCTAAATTATTTTGCATATTTTTCATTTAAATACTTCACCTATTTGAACTTTCAATTTAAAACTAAATATTCAAATTGTGTGTACAAATTGGGTATAAGTTCTTTAGATATACTGCGAAATTAATATTTTGCAATGTATTTCATGTACGTACGTAAGTGATATAAAGATATGAATTATACGTATTATTTATAGTGTCCTATTTGTGTTTCATAGATATGGGTCAATAATATCATGTTTTTGTTGCAAATATATGAAAAGTAATATGTTCATGACTGGAGACCAAAACGTAAACGTTCATGATAATCATTTATTCTATAGATATTATATGTGGACAACAGTCGTCGTACGTTATATCCATTTTTCATGTTAAAGGTCTTTTAGTTTTCTTAAAATATTCCACATGATCTCGCTACTGCTTATTTTTCTGTGTTTGTGTGTATATTTTATTCCAAAAAAATATATTACTCACATAACCTAACCATTTTTTATTTCAATAGTACATAAGAAAGAAATAAAAATTTATGATAAATTCTCATTGCATTTCAACATCCAAAAATATTAATACTATTAACTTACTGTATGAGTGAACACGCTCCACTTTTAATTGTAACATTTTTCAAATAATATTCCTTAATATCTTCTGAAGTGACCTACAGAAAATTTTGGTGGTACAGAGATATTACTATTCATGAACTTAAATACTAACGGTAAAAGTGTTTTTAATCACTTCCTGATCCTTATGCAATTTATCATTGTAATTGATTTTTTTAAATTACTTGTGGGATAGATTTTAGTTTTATAATGTTAACTCCTATCTAGCCACCACAAGACGTGGAAGACAGAATGTTGAGGAAACAAAATTAAATGGAATAAAAGGTTTTTGATAATTATTGAACACTTAAGCAGTAAACATTTTTGCTCATTAATCAGGATATTCTCAATTTTCTTACGTGATAATGTATGCAGATTTTTAAGATAATATTTTGAAGACGGAAATAAATCAAAAATTGTAGATAGAATCAACTTTTAATTTAAAATGGAGGCATAATTCAAAGTTAGAAATACTTTTTAGGTTAAAAAAATTAATTCAAAAATTACGACCTTTCACGAACGAACAGTATTTATATTTTGAAGCAGAATTTTTGAGATTTTTTGAGATGCTTTTTAACTTTTGTCTGCAAACATTTTCAACCTAACTGTGTTATCTCAAGAAATGTTTGGTTATTATTAATGTTAAAATTAAAACAGGAACATGGCAATGCTCTCTCACAAAACAATTTCCCGACATTGAAGAATTTGCCTCACACTCGTAAGCTCACCTCCCAAAAATCAGAGAGATGAATAATGACACAACCCGTGGTCACTGAACACCGCTAGCAAAGAGCCACAAACTAGTCCTCTGATTCAAATGGGTCAATCCTACAATTCCGTACAAAACGCTACGTAACCTCCCATCCCTTTCCATAGCCCGGGGTTTATTTGCAGCGAATGTGTATGCTCTATGTACCCTCCTCCTATAAAGTAATGAGATTTCTGCAAAACACTCACGGTGTAATCCTATGCTGGTAATATGAGCGGTCATTGGGATTACTCATATGTTTAATGTACCGAACGAAGTGCTTGCGCGGGTCATTTAATATGCCTACCGCCTATTGGTATATGTATTAAATTCCCCTTCTGCACCAACGTAATTTCGGGAAAGGCAACGATATACTCGGTCTGGGATTCTCAAAATGAATAAGGCAATGGTTTTCGCTTCGTTATAAGGGTTGTAGATCGTTGTTACAGTTTACTTTGGTTCAAATTAATTGCTTTTGGACACACCGGTCCTCGTAATTGGTTCTAACGATACTACGTAAAGTAGTTATAGCATCGAAGTCCCTTTAGAAATAACTGCTTAATTTAATTTCTGAATATTATCCCAAACAACTAGCTTTTGGAACTTAAGAGTTTTGTGACATTAATGCAACTAACTTATAGACTGTATTAAATGGACACTTGAATTGTTTCTCGAAGCGAAACAGCAAAGAGCTTGCGAAGTGTTTTCAAATGTATGATGCACAAAATTAGTACGCCGCCACACTTAAAAAATTAACAGCGCTCATATTTTGAGAAAACTGAAATGCAACAGCAGAATTGAAAATAAAACTGAAAATCATAATTTGAATATAGTAAAATACTCAGATAACGTTTTGATTTCATGTGAGAGTAATTCTTTTGTAAAATCGAAAAGTAATGCCCTGAAGAAGCATTAACAGTTTTGTTTCATCGAATCAGATATTTTATCTCCTACTATAATGAATCAAGAGAATGTATTTTCTAATAACGTACTTACAGTTTAAATTCGCTCTTAAATTTTGATGAAACTCTCGTAGTATGGCGTAAATGATTGAATCCTTAGTCATCCCCAAGTAGATGTTATCTATGAAACTAATTTTGTTAGTCTCACCAACCATACATTAATTGTCATAGTTAACTTTCATAGTCAGCAATACATATTGTCATAAATGCATAACAATAATCTTCAGTAACCTTCCTCTGGACAAGGAAAAGTGGCAAATGAATTCTTGTCAAACGCATTTGCCACTTTTCCTTGTCCGGAAGATTACTGAAGATGGTTGCCAGACAGTCGAAAATTAATTATAACGATAAAAGTATTGTTGGTGAGAGTAAAAAAATTAGTTTCCTTTTAATTACGCCAACAATATGTCACCAACATCATCTACGAGTATATTAGATATTATGTACTTTGGAGGTTCACCTTTGTTATACAAATTTACACCGATTGACATACTATGAATATTTGATTTAAGACCCGCATTTTATTTAAATTTTGCTTCAGATAATATGTTCTACATTTTTGTAAAAACATTTTTCTTCCTGAAGAGTTTTGCCTTTGAGTTTAGATAATGAAGGAATAAATACAAATAACTATGAGAGAGGTAACTGGAACAAGCGAAAAGGTAGGAACAATAAAAGATGGAAGGGTCAAAACGATGTGATTCTGTTCGGAAACACTACTATGACGCATTACTCCCGTGAACAAAGACAATTCTTCTCACCGCAACAGCAGTCGCTAGGGACGCACACATAGAAGTCAAGAATTGTGACGGGAAAAATAACGACCAGGTTAGAAAAAACAATAAAAAATAAAAGGAGAATGCGAAGGATGAGAGCATCGATTTCATTTCGAACGGAAACGAGAGTCGACAGTGTCTCACTCTGGGGACCGGAAATAGAACGACCAGTCTGCGATCTGGTGTGAGGCTTTAGAAATCGATATGCTAAGCGGAGCGGATGGGAGAGGATCTTAAATGGTGGTTGGTCGTGCGTGTGTATGTGGAGAGAAGAGAGGGAGGATGTACGTTCCGAATGGATGGGCGGATTCTTCGAGCTTCAATAGTTTATTTGTTGTCTTTTGTCTCTTTTTGCGAGCACTACGTTTGGGCAGTAATGGGCAATAAGTTGAAAGGAAGTGCACGATTCAATGAAGTGGATTTTGTTGTGATTATGTTCCAAAGAAAATTATGTCTTTATCTATTGTACTTTGCAACAGTAACATTATTTCAGTAAAAAATAATTTTATTTTATTTTAATTATTTATGTTTTTCATTAGTGTATTCAAATTTTTCATAATTAATGACTAAGACCACAAATTGATATTTCAAAACCAATGACCTCATTGCTACGTCGAAGTGTAGTTACTTACATTAATACTTTAATTACATTTTTTGTGGGGCTTTACGACTCATCGACATTAAAGGTCATTGGAGCCCTAAAAACTTTCACAGGTAGGGAAAATGCAGTTACGCAATAGGGAGAGTCAACATGACTCTCCCCGCGTGTGGGACCCGCCGAATGACTCAACAATACTCACTAAAAACCTTCCTGAATTACAACATACCAAAACATATATCAAAACATACATCAAAACATTGGAGACAAAAATGAGGAGGGGACAAAAATGAGGAAAATGAAAGATACCCTAGCCCTAATAGCGTCGGGATCGAAAAGAACAAGAGGTGAACAAGGAAGGCCAGGAAATAGAAAGGAAGGAGCCCGGCACAAGTAAGTGGAAGTAATGCCAGACTCAGCTCAGCAAATATGAATGAATAACACTAGAGGTTAATTCTAGTGATATTAATAATGTTAAACTACTTAAAAAATAAATTACAACTACTAGAAATATATTGATCCCAGTTATAACACTTTGACTGTAGTAGTACAACTAAAACAACATGCTCACAGAGTAATATTACAAAAAACAATTTTTTAGATTTCAATAAATACAACAAAAATACAAATAACTTTTATAAAATATTAAAATGAAATTTGGTTGTATTCACACAGATTGACTAAGATAATCACATAATAAAACATCGCATTATGGTAAAGTTAAGTAACTTACCAATATGAGAAAAATATTCCAGAACATGGTATAGTACAAAAATTAATATTGCATTTAATTGAGTATCTACCATTCTCTCAGATATCTATTTCATCACTTTCTCTGTTTCCTTCTTTCCTTTTCCTTTGATATTTACTTTCTTCTTTCTTTCTTATCTCTTCCTTTAATAATAATAATAATAATAATAAAAAACCCGTGTGATGTCGGAGCCACATGGAAAATAGCCCTGTCGTTAGAGGTGACTAGTCGGAGCAACTGACCGTTGTCCTTGTCTCTGAGTGATTCCTTTCGTTCTTTCACTCTTATTTTTCTCCGTCCCTTACCCACGTGGATCGAGTAGCTTAGAGGCTCCTGTCACCAATCCGGAGAAATTTTCTTGTCTTATCCTTCTCAATCCCTCTCTCTTCCCTGACCGTAGGGTAAAAAGGCAAACCCATCATCGATGGTAAGAAAGAAGAAATATCTCGGAAAAGAACCGCTATCTGGGGAGCGTCAGGGCACGTCTAGAGCTGGCGGTAGGCGTGACAGTGAGCAAACCGCCAGTTGCCGGGGAAAGAACGGACGGGACCCGGTCATTCAAGAAGCTACCGTCTGTACAATAGAATCTAACCATTCTCCACCTACAAAAACTGCTACAAGTGCTTCTCCGGGGAGCAATCCATTATTGCCTGAGACCACTCAAGCGGGCCGAAAAAGAGTTTGTATGAAATGGACAATTGAAGTAAATACTTTTATCATGCGAACTTATAATAAAATTACTAAATTAGAAACAGATATGACAGGCTGTAGAGATCAACTATGCGAAGAGTTTAAAAAGCAGTATACTAACTTCGAAGTCGCAGCCCCGAGGATATCTGATGAACGAAGAATTATAGTTAGAAATAACTTAATTGATCCCCAAGTATTGAGCAAAATTAGGGCAGACATTACAACGGAATTGGTAGGAGAGGTTGTACATGAATCAGATGGAAGTCCAGACGTACCAGCAGCTTCACAACCACAAATTGAATCCATTCATGAAAATGAAAATCTTGTAATACAGGATAGCTATAAAGAACAATTTGAGAATGTGATAAGTGATCAAGTCAATAGTATGTATAATAAAACTCTGGTTGAATACAAGGGTATGGACCCAATAAAAAGACCTTACTTACCAAAACAAGGAACATCCTTAAAATTAGCAAGCCTAGTTCAGGTATTAAATGATACTGTTCTACCCCAGTATTTAGAAGACGTCAAAACTTTTAAGGGCCTTCATACTCTAGTCTACAGTGCTGCAGTTACAGCAGTACAGCTAAATGGAGCAAAGATAAAAGAAAAAAACGACATCACCAAAAATAGAGAAGAAAAAGTTCCTAAATGGCGCCAAAGAATAAAGAGATAGGTTGAGAAATTAAGAGCAGAACTAGCACGTATGTTACAATACGAAAAGGCGAATCCTAGTAAGAGACTGAAGAGACAAGCAGAAGCTTTTAAAAATAAATACAAGGTGCTTAGTACTCACGACAAACCTAATCTAACAAGTATAAGTATTATTGACACACTTAAACAAAAAATTGCTGCATATAAATGGAGACTAAATAGGCAAATAAGTTGTAGTAGAAGGAAAAGAGAGAACCAGCTTTTTCAAAGTGATGAAAAATATGGTCAAATAGTGTATCCTACAAAGAAAATTCTAACTGGATATCCGAGGAAGTAGAAGATATGTTACAAGTTGAAAACATTTTGACACCTAAAATCACAGTAGAGGATGTAAGGATACTTGTTAATGAAAATCATAATTGGAAAGCCGCAGGTAGTAACAACATACACAATTATTGGTACAAGAAACTAACGTGTACTCGCTTCCATCTGGCTCATTTAATCAATGTCTTCTTTCAACAAATTCAAAAACAACGGTACCCCATCCTGGCCCGGGTTTTTCTCCGTTTTTCCTTCGGGT
>NNCF01126609.1:331921-354606 GCA_002313205.1 Laupala kohalensis | reverse complement strand
CCTTGCCCTGGCCGTCTCGCCTTCTTCTGCTATGGGGAACTCGCTGGAGACGATGTGACGTGCCCGAGACTGGGTGCGTCGGCGACGGGACGCAAGAGCACGGCTTCACGGGGTGCAGCCGACAACAGTTTTGATGATGGTCTGTATTGACGATAATGGGAAGCATATGGAACATTCTAAATGGACCTTGACGTCCTTACGAGTCTTTAGAACATGTTAATGCAATATATTGATCTCTCGCTCCGATAAGGGCATTTAACATAACTATGTAATCACTTGCTTATGGGAGCATCATTATAACTTTTCAATTACAAGCTCTCTTCGAGCTTATGTGCAGATTCAAATATTAAACCTTTGTTATAGTTTATGTGTCAATGTTTATTTAACCAAACGCCAAAAACCTGAATAGAGAACTACTCTAACTATTGCCAAGCGAGTATTCTAGTATTCCTGGGGACTATCCCCTTCCGACGTTAGGACAAAAACAACACTAAATATATACATAGCAACGACCAACACGACATTGTATATTATTTTTGTAGCGCTATGAACCAAAGCGACATGGTATGGTAGAGGTGCCAAGGACCAACGTGACACATCTCTTTCAGTTGCTAGCAACTTTGCCAGATTTGTCGTATTTCGTGATGATTTGTGGTATAAACCTTTTTTAAAAATCAGTGCGCAATTGTCACCGGGAATCGAACCAGCGTCAGCAGAGTGACGCGGATCTTTATCTCTCACAGCCAAATGTATTTTTACTCAGTCGCGGTATAATGTTTTGTGAAAATATCGACGTCGCTATCGATCACAGAAAAAGTCACCCAATTCAACGTGTTTTGAATCCTTGATTTGAATAAAAAGTACTTGATATGAAGGGAATATGAGCAAATGCTAACTTATTCACTCTGTTTTTAATCTGATTCCTGGCGGAGTGGTTTATCGCAATACAAGAGATATCTGTATATTTTTGAACTCAAAAATATGAAAATATAGATCCACAGACAAGTACTCCCCAAGAGAGTCCCTACGAATGATGATACTAATCTCTATGAGGTCATCTGAGCGGTCTGTGGGTCTCGCAAGTTAAATGTCAATGGTTCCATTGAAAAAAAAGTGCCATTTTTTTAAACTGACGGAAATCAACGATTCAAAACACGTTGATTTGGGTCACTTTTTCTGTGATTGATAGAGACGTCAAGTTTCTACAAAAGTTTCATCTTCGAAGACCAGCATAAATCCAACAATATACCAGCATAAATCCAGCATTCAGTATTGTGAAATTTATATACAATTGATGTGATTGTTTAATTATGTTTGCTCAGATTAAATCTACATTCAGTAACATTCATGAGTTTTATATCAGGATTTTCGTAAATTAAATAAGTCTAAATGTTATATTTGAATCACATTTTATGTGTATATACGTTGTATTAATTAGTTATCAGTTTTTGTTTCAAATTTGCGAATTTTTTTGATTCCCATTTCTTTCTCATTCTTGTTCGTTCGTTACAATAACTTCTCACAAAATGACCATGCATCTGAAATGCTGGAACGTACTAGTTATAATACCGNCGTTACAATAACAACTTCTCACAAAATGACCCTGCATCTGAAATGCTGGAACGTACTAGTCATAATACCGTGGTATTTAGTTTTGTTATCTCATCAATTGCTTTGCTGATTTTTTTATCCTTACTCTTAAAATTACGTTCAATGTGTAATTTATCGTAACAAATATGAAGCATCGTGTTGATTTGTAAAAAGTTATATAAAGCATGCTTCTGAATTCCCTCGTTTTCCCCTTTCTATTGAAATCAATGTATTCTACGTCATATCGATAGTAACGAAAGAAAGTGGAGAAAATAATGAAATTGATATCTGGGACAATGTACGATAACTTATAAAATGCTATATTAATTGCAATGTTTTAGTCTGATAATCTTAGATTATGTGCATGAAAACATCTCAATTGTATATTGAAGTCTAAAAGTGATATGTTCCTTTTGTTACATTTTCTGAGAACTAAAAATAAACTATTTACATGTGTTATACATGTTACTTTCTGAGCATATTGTTTTATATGTTGCGCGATTACAGCCAAGCGTTGTATCTTACAACAAAATACATTTCTTACAGACGTAATTTACTGGTTTAATCATTGGTTTAAAATTATTGAAGATATGATTAGAATTAATATGTCTAATTAATGAATTATATTAGATATCATTAGTGTTATTAATTCATTTTATATCAAATTACTTCATATTATGCTTGATTTCCGTTGTACCTCTAAAAATAGTATAAGGAGCTGCATATCATTTGAAATTACAATAAACAACACAATTATTGATGCCAGTGACCTTAAGTTATTTACGCCACTGAATAAAATTCAGAGGTTATAAGAATATTAATAAGTAATTCCTGAATGTGTATCTCACAAAATTCAAATGATATCTTGTGATCGTATTCAAATCTGTGATTAAACAATTTCGATTTTCCAATAATAAGCTTAATTTGTTTTATGTTTCCAAGGACAGCGTTGTGAGACATCAAAACTTGTGATGTCATTTAAATATAGAGAATAATAAAGTTTATTGAAGTTAGGAACATAAAGAATATTGTTTGTTATGGAAGTCAAAGACGTGTATAATGAAAATGTACAAAATATTCCTTTAATAGCGGAATAATAAAACATTTTCTCTCGTTACGATTTAATAGAGGTTTGTTCGCCGGTACTAGACTTCTATTGGTCTGCCAAATATGGAATCAGTTTCAACATTGCCTACGATTGGTCGAACGAAGGTGAGGAGCATTTTCCTCGTCGCAGAGGAGTGGTGTTGCAAACCTAACAAATCCAAACTGCTAAAAGCGCGGAACTTAGAATAATATCGTGNGGTGAGGAGATTTTCCTCGTCGCAGAGGAGTGGTGTTGCAAACCTAACAAATCCAAACTGCTAAAAGCGCGGGACTTAGAATAATATTCGTTGGCCCTTTTATAATTCCAGGACCGTACATGGTAGTGAAGATTGTAAGAATATCTTTATAAAAACATTTTTGTTAGACAAATGTAAAAGTTTTAATATTTGTGAATTTGAAAAGAAAATATTCCCATCCTCTTCAGGTACCCAAATTTGCTAGCTTATTTATAGGTTGTATTTCTTTTCATGAAAACATGTTGAAACACTTCCATATTTATGTGGAACTTTTTATTATTATTACCATTATATTTAAATTATGTGCATTATTATTTAATGATTTTTTCCAGGCATTCAGGTATTTGGCAGCATATTTGGAATTCTATTTTTGAGGGGATTTTTCTTCATACATGTGTTTTACAATATAATATAAGAAAGTATATGTTAGGTAAATTGCAATCTTACAATAATATAAAAAGATAAAAAATATCTCTTTCTTTCTTTCAATTACACGAAGATAAAAAATATCTCTTTCTTACCATGCGTTGACTATGCAGAAAATATTTCCATATATTAAATTCTGAGCGTAAAAATGAAGTGCAATATATTTGAGGAACTTGGAAACGTTTCATTGGGTAGAATTCCAAGTTTTGTGTGTAAATGATGGTTTGAAGTCAACCTTAACTATGTTGCAGAGTAATCTGTTCTACAAAAATCGATCTCATTGTCTCAGTTTTCAGCAGTTGCGCATCATTTTGGGTATGCGTGTGAAACTAAGTTGGAGCATGAACGGTAAAAATGGACACCTGAATGGAGATATAAGGTTGATGAGATGTACAACATCTTAAATATTAAATAGAAAAAATATGAGAGCTACTTTTTGGGGAAGAAAATTTATTAAAGGAAGGGTAAGATAACTATCAGAAGCAGGGTTTCGTGGGATGCGCTTACAACACTAATTTTCAGTATTATAAAGCGTGTCGTTGAAGATTTGGTAAAACTTAAATACTCGTAAACAGATGTTTTTATTTCCAATTGGTCAATCCTTTTCTTGTCCCTGAACTCAAAGGTCAGTACTGAAGTTACTTTTTCTCTTTCATTTGTTTCTCCACTATGGTCTCTCAAACAGATGTTTTATTTTGAATTTTTGCAAAGACTGGGGATCTTTCTATAATTAAATTCAAATTTGTTGGTATCCTGTTGATATTATAACGTGTAGATCATTATTTTATTTCTTATCCAAGGAGTGTACTTAAATTTTCAATCTGCCTGTGACTGAGGACCCTTGATTAGAATTGATGGGATGGTCCCTTGCTTACTTCTGGAGAGTAAGTTAGCTTACTGACTTCCACGTGGTCATATGCTGTTTGTAATAGTTTTTGGACAATAAATTTGTTATTAACTATAGTACGAGTATGAAATGCATGAAAAATTATTTTACAACAATAGAAGTTTTATTCATTAACTTTTTATTTTTATTTAAAGGGGTGACCTGTGACGTAGTGTATAGCTTTCACTTTCTTCAATCCCAAGCAGATCCGAGTGGAATTTGCTGTGGTGGGAAGAGGAGGTTATCGCGGCTGGTTGTCACGCGGTACTCACATTTTCCCTGTTTTTTTTTCTACCTCAACATTCACTCGTTCACCCTTCACTTCATTTATATATCACGCGGGTGGTGCATGAAAGGGCACCCGACACTATCGTCATTCATTAGGGGACCGCAGCCTATTATCCACTTCCGTAATAGTTCGGATGCAGGTAAAGAAATAATACCTAAATATTATATTATTTGAAGATGATTTCTGTTTAAAATCATTAAACATTAGTTTTAAAACATATACGACATCACTTGAATTCTGAGTGTTGGTACCTGCCAGTTTATCTAAAAAGTTGAGTTGCTTCAATAAATCCAAATGTTACAAACGTGGTCCTGGGGACACAAGCGTTGACGAGGATCATTTACGAGAGAGCACAACATAGGCGTAAGAGAATTATCACGTTAACATCCCGCAGATCAATAGGCTATTGAAATTATTTTATCGATACATTCGAAATTTTGATCTCTATTCTAGATTAAATTGTCAGATCAACATTATATTCCCCCCAGGGGACTTACATCTAGTAAGTACGTGTTTGGCGAACACGGGGCCCCGAGCTGAGTCTGGCATTACTTTCACTTACTTGTGCTGGGCTCCTTCCTTTCTCTTTCCTGACCTCCCTTGGTCACCTCTTGTTCTTATCGATCACGACGCTATTAAGGCTAGGGTATCTTTCATTTTCCTTATTCCTCTCATTTTTTGTTCCCCCTTATTCGTTGTCCCTCCTCATGTTATGTGCCCCCCTCATTTTAGCCCTCGGGTGTGGCGAGCCCTTGTGGTATTCAAGCTGAAAAACATCATGAATGGAACGCTGTTCCAATCATGATGTACGGTATAGGCATCAATGCCTGAAGTACCGATTAAGCAAGTAAGCAAGCATTTTAGCCCCCCCTCCATTTGATCTATGTTGTGAGATATGTTTTGGTGTGTTGTAGATCAGGAGGGTTTTTAGTGGGTAGGGTTGAATCATTCGACGAGTCCCACACGCGGGGAGAGTCATATTGGCTCTCCTTAGTGCGTAACTGCATTTTCCCTACCTGTACAAGTTTTTCGGGCTCCAATGACCTTTGATGTCGACATGAGTGGTAAAGCCCCACAAAAAAACAACAACATTATATTATTGACTACTTTCGTTCACGAACTTCATTTGTTGCATTGATGCAAATTTTCACGGCTACGCTCACTGATTTATAGTGTCATGTTTAAAAATATATGAAGTAAGGTATTATTGTACCGAAGTCATATTACATTTTTGTCTTATTTTATGTAATCTAGTATTAATATTAATATGGCATATTTTACTAATATTCAACTGCAAATTCTAACAAATCTGAATCAGATTATTTAAATGTTTGATTTATTTTCTTAGTTCATTTCAATTTTTGATTTATGAAAATACTCAAATGTCAAAAGTGTTCAACAATAAAAAAAAGGTATTATGTAACCGACATCTGTCCGCGGCTACCCGTTAAAGAATGTTTTTGTAACGTAACATCCCAATATCAATTATTGAATTTAAAATGTTACATTTATAATTGAATTGTCATGTTGATATCAAACGATTATAAAAAATCGTATAAAAATCCATAATATTTATAAGTGATATCGAAAATTTGCTCAACGTTTCATAGTGGAGCTTCACGCAGTGAATTCTCACACCGTATAACGAGAAATTCATATGACAATATGCTCAATGGAAAATGTTGCCGAGTTGATTAAGTAACTTAATCAAGTAGCTTAAGTAAGTTGAAGATTGATTAAGTATCTTCAACTTACTTAAGCTACTTTTTTTAAGCAGCAAGCTTGTAAGAAGATATTTTAAAAATTCACTTGTCTCAACATTTCGTCCACATTTGAATTACCACTTGTGATAAGCTGCTTTCCTTCCTAGGGAACACTACAAACTTAGAACATAATTTCCATTTTTAATAATTGCGATGTTTTGCTACATTTAAAAATAATGGCTACTTACTTAATAGTAATTACCGCATTTTATCTAAGTATCACATTAAAACTAGGACACAAAGAGTAGGATCTATTCCTTCAAAGAATAAGTGCAGTCCTCGTGGTAAAGAATTTAAATAATATGTCTCTCGCAAAATCGACAATAAAGTTGCACAGTTTTGCACGAACACTTCCGCTTGGTTTCTATATTGATTATCCAATGAATCTACAAACCTTATCGAAATTCGGTGAACAATTAATATTGAAACACATGATTAGCGTGATACATTCGAGTGTAATATTTGTTGGGAACAGTACATGACAACTGCGTTTCCGTTGAATGTGATGTCACATATATTCCATTTCTGGCAAACAATTTCTGACGATATTGCTCACATATTACGAACCCTCCAACTGGCCGAAAACAGTCAAATTGTGTATTGAATAATATATGTTAGTGTTATTCTTTCTTCTGTATTGAAAACTTACTGTGAGTGCAAACTTGAATTGCTTTTTTCACAAATCACATCTTAGTAGTTTATTCGTAATAATATTCTTATATAACTTTTTTCAAAATAGATTATGTCCTCAAAAAATATTTTAAAAAGAAATCCTTTCTTTGAGACAATGACTACAACTTTTAGCATTTAATTCAGGAGAACTTGAAAACGTAGAAACTGTAGTGCTTATGCTACATTCTATTAACTTTCTATGAATATTTTATTGATTAACCATTCTAGAAGGTAACAAATGAACTTATTAGTCTCGATGGTACAAATTTCTTCTATAACAAGACAAAGGAAAAGTGCTGATAACAATGTGCTTTCAACAAGCCCAAAAGACAAGTGACGAAAATAGTGCAACCCACCAATCCGGACATTATTGGTAACCGGAGAGAAACGTCACTTGTTTTTATTAGACAAGCGTCACTCGGAGACGATCTGTGCTAGCGAACTCTTAAGCCCCGTCACTCCATGCGAGTCATGTCGCGAGTAGCTCAAAGATTCAATATTTGATCGCGACCAAATACGAGTGTTATACTTACTAACTGCTTTTCGACCACAAAAGCTTGTGAATATTTTACCGCGCTTCTGTGGAAATGTGTTATGAACGAAGTGTAACTTTCATATTTGTCAGTAGCTTCAAGGCACGGAACTCTGTAATGGAACAAAGTGTATGTGAAGAATGGTTGGTAATTTTCTAGTAACTCTAAACCTCTGATTTCCACAAACTTTTTATTGTGAACAGCAACGTGGAACCCGGAAGACTTTGTGTGTACGCTAAAAACTGTTATAATCTGTCTCATCAGGAATATTGTGTGAGCATTAACTGAAAATTATCAAACCAACAACAAGAGACAAACTGACTAGCTGACTAAAGTAAATGTATTTTGTATATCGTGTACTGTCCTTGCAAATATTTCAGTTTGTGCTATTAAATTGTCAGTGCCTAATCATATTGAACCTGCGCGTATTATTCTTGTAACATAGCGTAGTAGTTCAATTTACCCTTCTTAACATAATTGTTTTTATTTTGTAATAGTAATCTAAAATACGAACATGCAATCACCTTCTGAATCATTAAACATCATTTAGGCACTTTAAATATAACTCACAATCTACACCCTCGACAAAACCATATAACAATAACGTGGAACATTAACCAGCACTGACAGACATCCGATATAAAGAGGAAGAGTTGAATCAGGGATTAGTGTGGGGTAGTTTCGAGTGTCATGATCCCCAAAGTAACTCGTTTAACGATTTCTTCATTGACATGGTGATTATTGATCCGCCTTCCCTCCACTGCGAGTTAGATCTATCATATCACCACTAAGCGAATCATGACGGTTAGCAGTAAGAGGGTAGTTTAGACAAAACAAGTCATTTACTATCACCTCTCTCCTCAATATATCGTAATATACAGAATGTTCCAAAACTTTTGTCTATCGCCCGAAGAAAATGTTCGGTACATGGTTTTCCTGAACCATTTCTTTTCTCAGAAGAAAATATTATTCAATTTTTTTGAAAAATTATTTCTTTGTTTAACTCTTTGAAGCACGGTAGTTACATGTGCAAAACACCAAAAATTTGACCTTTCTGTTATGGTGGTTAGTAATGTAAACCATCTAGAAAACATAACGTAGGGTTAAATCTAGCGGAGAATGTTTAACTAATGAACATGTGTAGTTCCTTCAAGCGTATGAAGTTGGCAATATGATATTACATTTTTGTAAAATTCGTGAGAAAGAGGTATTTGTTTGTCTAGTGATCTTGTACTGTACTGTTCTGCACGTTATTTGATGTTTTTTTATTAAATCTGAGGTGATCAAGAAAATGCAGTATTTTTATTGGAATATTAGAGAGTGAGAACATATAGTTTTAAATTTATGAAAGAATATTTTGCGAGATATATTTTCGTTTTGACAAGTGGTTACGAGAGATGACCACCGCGCAGTCAAGGCAATCAAGCTATTATCGGAACTTAAAATATTTCTAACTATTAAGAACATTTTCGACTTATTTCTCGAAATTATTAATGTTAATAACAGTTGCTTGAGCTCGCGCAGCATCGCTGTATGATCATGACAGTTTAACTGCTCTAACATGCGACCTTCTCATAACTCCGCTTACTATAAAATACGTACAGCAGATTGATTGTATTAATTACGTAATTACTAACTGCCAGTTCATCAGGGAGATAAGTAGTGCAGGAAATTTAATGTTTAGAATATTTTTCCTCTATCTATCTTTCCAAGAAAGAGTGCGAGTTTTGGAACATTCTGTTAACAGATGACATTTTTTTTGTCAAAACAGAAGTTACAAACTGTGTATCACCACGCGGAGGACTATAAACTAATTTACTCTCCAGAAGCAAGCATGGGACCTTCCCATCAATTCTGATCAAGGGCTCTAAGGCAGAGGCGGATTTCAGTACTAAGACTCCTAAGATAAGAATAAAAGTAGTTCACTACGTGTTATGATATCAACAGAAAAACAACAAATTTTTAATTGCCAAAACACAAATAAGTTATTTCTCAAATGAGTTTGGTTGTTTGAACATTTCTCTATCCTGAAAATCAAATACCATATATTGGATATTTTTCATACTTGTGAAATTATCTTAAACAGCCTGCTCGAGTTGGTACGCTATTTTAAGATTTAGCTGTTACTCACGAATAGAAATTGACGTGTTATTTGTAAATTCACTTAGAGATTACAGCAGTTTCTTAAGCATGGGTATCATCAAGGGAGGCAGGTTGGACGCGTACTTTCTGTGGAAATATCAACAAATACTTACATAATTACATAAACTTTATTGTCAAAAAAGCAGTTGCAAACTGCGCATGTGGGGAATAATAAACTATAATACTCTCTGGAAACAAGAAAGGGACCATCCTATCAAGGTTCACTCCCAGGATAAACTACAAATAATAAGCTATTTGTTACAATATCAAAAAATACCAAAAAATTTGTATTTAATGAAATACAAAAAGTTATTTCATAAGAACCTATTATTATCTAAAAATATTTTGTTTTTAAATCGTAACTATTGAAATAAATCTAAATTCGAGATTTAAAATGTTGTATTTTGAAAGAATTTTTATCTACTATTATAACTTCGTTTATTTGTGTACATTAAGCTCAGTGAAAATTAGCGAAACAGCCAGGAAGAGACAAATTAAAACACTGAGCGACATTAGTTTAATTATACTGATGTAGTTATTACAACGGATCTTTATGAGATAGTTGTTTTCAATCAACAGCTTGATACTCTCTAATCGAGTTATTAATTTAGTGCACATTTTAGTACGAAAGATACGTGGCAAATGTATATTTCTCGAAAAAAATGTTACTAATAAATGATCACATGAATGAATTTAAGAAAAATGCAAAATCAATTTGCTTGAGAAAGATTAATTGCGGACGTAAAGCAACCTTGTTTTATTGAGTAGACAATCTTCCCTAAGTGGGGTTGCTTACAGTTGAACAATTAATGCATTTAAACCTTTACACAGTTAAGTCAAATGAGAAAAGTGTATTTAAGCACCATGATAAAATTCGAGGAGAAAGGAAAAATAATTAAATTTTTATCTTCATGAAATAGGTTGTGAACGTTATAAGAACTCTTAAAACTATTCCCCATCCCAATATATTGAGATTATTTGTTGTGTATTCTAACGCAAAATGTCACTTGGGATCCGGAAAATTTCTATGATTTTGGATAAAGCTGAAAATCTGATGATTCATAACTAAATCAATGTATCATAATTTTACTTTTTTGTCCATTATATAACCTTGATAAATAAATAAATTATACCTTGGGAAATTTTTCCACGGTCACAATATACATTAATTATGTTTTGTTAATACACTACGTTTCAACTTGAGATATGAGTATTCGAAAAAATGGTAATAAATGGTAATGAAAAATTACTAAATATGGACAAAAATCTTTTCATCCTCTCAATAATAAGGAAATTATCGTATCCCATGGATCAGCTAAAATACTGCCAAACAAATCCTATTATCAACAGCATACAATGTAGTAGAAGATAAATGTGGGAGATGCCGACGACAAATAAACATTAGATTGATAGTAGTGGACACTCAAGTGTTCCCCGCTGAAGGATAGGACGAGGATTCTCGAAGGTGGGGGTCACATGGGAGGACGCTCAGTCCCCAGCAACGTCCTCAGAGGGACCTGTAACGAGATTTGGGCCGAGAGCCACAATAAGCCGAAGCCCAGCCAGACAAGCCATCCATTACAAGTTGAGGGTGGCCTATGTGTTGGTGCTCTACTTGGCCACTGCAAGCGCTGACATTTCCTTTCCAGGACTCAATTATTATAACAACCTCTTGTCGTGCTCTACACTCTTTCATGATACATTTTTAAATAACTTTTTATAGCTTCACATGTTACTAGTGTTTATATGATAAAATATCTTGCAAATTCATTTACATCCACTTTCCTGTTTCTGATCGAGCTGAAATTTTTCAGTTATATGTGATTTGTTTGAAAATACATAATTATCCCACAAAAACATAATTATGGTAGAATTCTATGAAGCTGTATCCCTTACGGGGTGAAATGGTATGTCTGTATGTTTCACCATAACTTTAGAATGGCCTGGAGTAATTTCAACCAAACTTGGTACACATATGACGTCTATCTCACAACAAGCACTGTAGGGATAAGACATTGCTTCTTTACATAAATAAAAGTGTTGGGTTCTTTTATCTTATGTCGTATTGGATGCTATAGCACCTCATACTTAATCTAAGATTATACTTAATCTAAGTAAGACAAAATGTTTCGTACAATGGGATATTTTATCAATCGAAATGAGCTTATAAAAAATTTATTTTTTACTTCTTAGTGCATTATTAATATAAGCGCGTTTATTTATTTTTTAAACTCTTAATTCATTGTATGCGTTCTTGAAATTACTCATAATTGAATGGTAAGTGCAAATCATAAGTCGATTTTTTGGAAGACATTTATTGAATGTTACTTTCAGACCTTATATAAACAAATCCAATTTGTTAATGTTAATATTATATCAATTTTATACGTTGTAATATACAGTATAATTATGATTACCGGAAACAATTTCTAGTTAAACTTATTTGACCACAGACAACTGGTGCATCATCTTGTTATTCATTTTTAAGTAATTTCTTTTTCTCACATTTTTCTTCAATTTTGGTACTGTCATGAGAATGCATACAAAATAATTTTCAAGTGAATCAGGTTTCTATGGCCTACTCTCAAATTTTATTCAATATAATTTCATCGGATTTCTTGAACAAAATACTCAACACTCAAAATATAGAGATCACATTTTGACATTTTTAGCAAACATTTTCCATTTTACCAATTTCTTACAAACAATTCTCTTTTTTTCATCGCCCATTAACGTGACTTTCCAAATACATTTCTTTCGTTAATTCNCGCCCATTAACGTGACTTTCCAAATACATTTCTTTCGTTAATTCTTTTTGTCATGAATCCAAATATACTAATATTTTTACAACAAACACTTCCTTCGGCAGTAGATTTAAAAGACCTGGGTGAAATGTATTTTCGTAACTAAGTATATAAATATATGCATCTCACTTTTTTATTTTTATTCAGAAATATTTTAATACATATTGTAAAAAATCATTTCATTGAGTATCGACAAGTTTTGAGCTCAAATTCGTCTAATCATCTTCAATTCATCTTAATTCATCAAGAAACATTATTATTGAACAGTCCATATTCGTCTTCATAATGAAATAATGAATAAGTACATAACGACCTTTCTTTAACAGACAATATTTATTTTTTGAAACTCAGTGGAAAAATAACATCACTTAGAAAAAATAAGAACAATACAACACTTTAAAACTCCGACGTTTCGGTACCTATTTGCACCATTATCAAGTGAAATACTTAGTATTTAAAATTCTTAGTATCAATTTAAAATTCTAAATTGGAAGAGAAAAGAACCTTACGCCATTTTATCATGATAAATATGTGTTACCAAAATTTGTTGTTTTCTCTAACTGTTTTTTTTCTTCTGGGGATTATTAGTGAATCAATCAATGGGGATGTTGCTGTTTATGTACAGAAATACGTATGTGTACATCGATGCGCATATAGGATTAAACTCATTACACTGAAGTTTAATTATCTCCTCTGAGTGTAGATTTTGATGGATTCAAAGCTATATACTAAACAAGTACAATGGTAGTTCAAATTAAATGAAATTGCTGTAAAACAAGAAACCAATCGTAAAATAACTCTTTAAAAATAAAATTAAGTACCAATCAGCCTTCCATAAAATTGTATTCCTTCAATAATTAATTTTTAATACTTTGAATAATAGGTATAATGTTATTTTAATATAGTATTAGTTTTCATGGGAAAATATGGATTTTTACACTTCGTCAACTTAATTATTATATGTTCTATTGTAATAACTAATTCGGAGAAAGAATGTAAAAAATTATCTCATCAAGTAATTTTATTACATTTATGAAATGCATTTCTTTGAAGAAATCTGTGGTATCCGAATAACTATTATCGTTTTGTTAATACAGACATAATCAGAATTATCCAAAAATTGAACAGCACAATCAGTAGAGAAGAAAATAAATTAATCCCTAATAAACATATTATTTTTAAGAAAAAAATACAATAAATATTAACTTGTAGGTTACATATGGTTTGTACGAAAATCATATATCCGACAGTAAATTCATCAGAAAGAGATTGATCGGTAAATAAAATGTGTGTAGCAAAATAAAAATCGTTCAAAAATTCTTTAATCTTCTTAATTTTTGATTAAGGAAAATTAACAAGCTGGCTAAAATAAATTCATTTATTATTCTTTAAGTTTTAATTTTTCTAAGCAAATTTATAAAAATATTTCTTATATTTATGTAGTAAATTTAATAAGGGAGAAGGCAGATATATTTTATTCATTCAAACTAAATGCGTTCAAATAATCGTAATTATTACATAAAATAAAGACGTATTATCAAATTGAATTTTTGAGTGTGACCATAACAGAGCAGAAAAAATATTTCTAAGAAATTAATAAAACATAAACTTGAAGTTTCGCCCCTAAGTTTTGTTCATCTTCAGATACAAGATAAACGTTTTAAAAAGTTGAGAGAAAATTATCTCCGTCGCAGAGTAAGACACATTATGGTCACACTTGAAGGAAAAGGAATCAAGACTAGAAGTTAATTCCAATCTAAGAGCAATTCGGCGTTTTATTAGTATTGTAGAAATCTGTATTAATTATATGTACTCAATTCAGAAATATTAGTTCACTTATAATACATATTATTTGTAATGATCTCACGTATTTTGTATATGTGAAAATTTTTCCTGGAAAGTCTGCGTTCTCTCGCATATTTTTCTCAATTGTCTGTGACAAAGAAACTCGAAGGTACGATACTATAAAGAGCATGTAAAATAGCTCCATAAATTTATTGCAAAGCTTCATGTGGCAGCAAATAAGAGGCGGAGAAAAAGGAAGATTTTTCTATCCAGCTGAAGGTTGTTAAAGAATACGCAGTGCCAGGACAAAAAAAGTAGAAACCTAAAGCATTCTACGGGAGAATTAAACACGCCCAGAAAGGGAAACAAAACTAGTCTCACAGAAAAGTTTCCACTGTCTCCAAACGAGCGTATATACTTGTAAGTTGTTTCGTAAAAAAAACTGGACTTTCAAATTGGGTGTGCGTATTATTCAAACAGACGCACAACAATAAGAATGACATTTCCGGACCAAAAGTTTTACATAACTGTAATAAAATTGCTTGGTGTAACTTTAATGGCATTTGCTTAATGTTTAAAATCCGTTTACTCAGATTTAAAAACCCGAAGGATAAATTCCTAGTTCACTCTCTTTTTATGGAGTTTGAATGTAAAGTTATCTCACATTTAAGAGCAGAGTAAGTTTGTGGTACTACGAACATTTTCAGAACGGCAGCTTCAGCGATTTTTTTCTTCTGGGAAGTGTCTCGTTGCTTTAAAAATTCTCATGTGATTGTATAATTTAATTGTATGTTTTTTCATTGATTTGAATACTAAAGAATTTTGAAATATTCCAACCCAAGTTGTTAGAAAAGTATTAGAAGGTTGTCAATTCATATTCTAATATTCCATGTTTCTGTTGTTACGACTTATCAATTCTGATGAGACTCCATGCAAAGCTTTGAAAAATAAATTTGAACAGAACTGGCAGAAATTAGAGTGATATTTATGTATCATCTGATTATAGTTACCTCACGAAAAACAAAGAGCAACTCCACGACTTGGTATAGATATAAAAACAAGTCATCTGTTTACAGAATTAACATTATATATTTTGTTAGATTTACTTTTCCACAAAAAATATTTGTTTTAATGGTTTGACATTTAAAAACATTAGATAACTATAATTACAAATTGAAATTGAAACCAAAGTTTCATTCAATTTGTAATTATAGTTATAGATGGGTTTTTACAAAAGATAAATTGGTTTGTTGTTGGTTATGGGGCCATGGTCATGTAGTAAAATATTTATAAGAAAAATTTAAAAAATATTGTTAATGCTTGAATTGGTGGATTAAACGTCCACGTTTGTTCTACTCCACCTAATTGAAAACCTTTTAAGTTTTTTATCTTCCTGGAGTTGTTGCTATTTTTATCAGCAAAAACAATACCAACCATGTATTATATTACCCACAGTCCGTGAAAAGTTCATTACAAAAGAACACTTGGTATATTAATATAAAAAAGTAGACTGCGGTACATTCCAGAGTCTTTTCTTTCTATAGAATTTTTAAAAATATCCTCCGAACCAAGGCAATTTATTTGGCTAGCCTTTTCATCTCTTTCTGTGGTTCACAGAGCTTTGCGTGAGGCTGTCGGGAACACGGTGCTTTCGACGCAGCCGTAATTTCGAAACGATTGGTGCAGAACCGTTAGTCGTGACAAGGCAATGTAAATGATTTGGAAAACGAAATTAATGTAGAAATTCAGAGGTATTCGAGCGTACAGTGAGCACAAAATACATTTAATTAATCTAACTATTATTTAACTTTCGATTTTGTATCGTGAAACTTTTAAATGAAAGAATAGGAAAGTTTGTATTTGATGAATATAATAAAGCGTCAATTTAAGAGGAATTTTTGCTCCTCAGTAATTCAAACAAATCTACACTTTTATTCTAATCGTGATACATCTTCAGTCTCTGACAATTCAAAACAACAGAAAAATTATCATTTACATTCAAAAAAAACAACTAATTCCTCGTCTTTTTTCACCGCTTTGAGCAACATGACTATGCAGGGGGAACACATTGTGATAACTTGAGCACACAACTTGCATCAAACAAACATATATTCTATGAAAGGTGTATAGTGCTGACAATGAAAGAAAAGTAATGAAATGTAACCAATGGAGCAAACCGCGGTGTAGTTATGTCTGCTGTCGTGCCAAGTGTAGCTCCACAACTGTAACCAATCCAGACCGAATGTCGCGGCACCCACTCATGACTGCTATAACACGTGGAAAAGCTAACATCAGTCAATATCATGCATCACAAAGGTTAAAGATCAAACCCTCTATCCGTCACAGTTGCTTTAGCTATTACGGACATTTCTACGAATCGCGTGATGTAGGGGGCAGCATACGAACGTAAACTCATTAAGATTCTGCTGACACGAGTAAAACACCTACGTATCTACAGCGAGAAGAATCTAGCAATACTGACCTCGATTTTCACGTGGCATTTAGACACCTCCCTCATTCCCTTTCTTTTGCTGCGAGCACTGTAGGTTCCAAAATTACTTCGAAAATTCCTTAAATTTAGTTCTAAATCATAAACCTAAAGCTTTATTTCGTAAAGAGTTCTCGTTGTCGTTGTTAGTGACCTTAATGAAAATGAATTAGCATCATCCGACAAGGATGAGAAGAGACAACAAGGACAGCAAGATAAAATAAAATGTTTTGATGCAAGCTTTCCATTAATAAAAAAATTTCGAATGAAATTTTCATTACAACAATATCAAAAAAATATGACACCAATACTACCGAACTACGACATAATGATGAACACTTTCATAATATAGTATGACTAGTGGTTTCAGTAGATACGAGTAATTCCGTAATTATTCAAAAATTGATGCTGCGTAATTGCAGGAAATAATATTTTATATTATATACCCTTAACTGGTAGATACCTTGGGATAAATAAGTCGTTTCGAAGTTTATTCCCGGGGATAAATATGTTTTTGGTTTTTTTAAATATTGTGCAATAACATTTGTTTTACTGTATTTTGGACATAATAGATTTGAAAATAGAAGTGCTCATGAATAATTTGAAATTTGGGGGGGAAATTAAAATTCTTACTCAGCATTCGATTTTATATCAAATTTTGTAGTGCGTAGTTTTTACACAGAATGTAGTATTAAATTGTGAATATTTAAGCAAAAGTATTTTATACTCTGTTAAATTTGAAAACACTAGATATGACACAAGCAATCATGTTTTATTAAATTATAATTGCAAAAAAATTCTAGTCGAAATGTTTGAGAGAATAACTTTAAAATCTCTTTAAGTCGAATTTTCTATTAAACTCAAGTTCCAACTCATTAAAAGTAATCTTGCGCTTTCCATAAATATTCTAGATCAGAAACGCAAAACTTGTTTTCAAACGAAATGATATTAAAGGGAAATGTCAATATTACGTCTCGATATTTCAATTACGTACATCAGAAGATTTATTAAATATAATTTAGTAAAGGGAGAGAAGCTACAGGTTTGACTTTTACTTCTAACTCCTCTAAGTAAGAAATATTTCAATAATGTGTGTACTATAAAGGCGCTCCCCTTTTAAATCTTTAAGTCCATCACTTTTTGTGGACTCTCTGTTTAATATATTCACCATCTCTCTCTTTGCTCTGTGAGCCGAAAATTCATCGACGCTTCTCGGTGTCGAAACAAAAGAGAAATTTACAGCGTCGCCTTCATTTGCCCAAAAGAAAATAGTTTCACCGCTGTCTCTTCAGCCATTCTCTCCTGTTTCCGGTACTCTCTTCACCCCTTCGTTTCAAATGAGGGTGGCGAAAAACCCTTGTCGATTTACGAGTTCCAGCGTGAAGAACAGGCCAACCAACCCTTAACCTCGACCGTTCTGTTACACCAAAAGGGGTGGAGAGTTGAACAGCATAACAGATGGGAGGGGTGTTTGAAGGAAGGTTGCCAATGAAGGGCAGAAGTATGCTAAAAATAATTTAAGTCAAAAATAAATTAAATAATGAACACCGTAGATATACCTTTGCAAATTTTAATTTTCTTTCACTTGATGTAGCTGAATATTAATTTTATCCAATTAACGATCTTTAAAATAGAGCTTCATCTCCCCCCTTTCCATTCGAGAATAGAGAATTAATCTACGTAACATACAACAAATATTTTCTTCCGTGCACGATCACGTAGAGGGAACGTGTTAAGGACTCTCGGTATATTTGTCGTAAACTTCATATTTGTTTTATAATCTAGGTTACTACCCTTCATATTTCGTTAACATTTTAAACTTACATGCGTAATTTAGTATTTAAAAATTCCAAAGTACAATAACACCCACTCCAGTATTGACGCTCAGTGAAATGACGATTGTGTGTTATTAACATTAATGGGTGGTTTTGGTCAAAGCGCAGACGTTTTTATACTATGGAAAACACAATACTGATCTAATAAAAATTAAACAATTTATTCTTTTGACTGTGAATTGAAACTTGGCTCTTTTGACTGTGATTGGTTTAGAGTGTCATTGCCCACTGTTGTTCAATAAAGTCTATTGTAGTTTCAGACAATTTTTTTTTTTTGTAAAATCAGACAATATTCTGTTTTTTTTTTTACAAAATAAAACGTGATAACTTAAAATAAATGTTTAAAATGATTACAACAACAGTTACAAGTTAAGTTATGGTTAATTTGATTTTTATGATAAATTTTAATTAGTTAAATTATGATGCATACTAATGGAGTAATTTGTCAGTGATTTTCATTTTTCATAAGCTTTATAATCCTTAGGAATACATTTTTGTATTCAGCTTCTTTTTTATCAAATGGGCAGTAATATTTTTTAATAAAGCGCAAGACAACGTTTTGACTTAAGAACACCCAAGGAAGGCTCAAGTCTAGAGTTGAAATGTGTCATATAAAAAACTCCTCAGTTATATTATGTATCGTCCAAGAAAGATCATAAGATATATTTTAACATAAATGTAAGAAGAAATTGAGATCACCTCTCATAGGACATGATACTGTGCAGTGTCTGCCTCCAGTAAATGTAAACAAAGGACATACGCTCTTGGAGAACTCGAGGGGAATCTATTCTCCTCGGTACCAATAAAGCAGTCTCCTGGGGAGTATCCTTTCCAGTTCCCTTGAGTATCCCTCTCCGTTCCACAAGACAGAAGGAAACAAGGGACAGGTATATGGCATACAGTGATAGGTAATGATAGATATGAAAGAATATGAAATTTCCCAAAACTCCCATCTTTCCTTCAGATTCCTTTTCTCTTTCATGTCTTTTTACTTTCCAGTTGTACAAAATATGTTAGAACAATATTGAAATTGGTCAAAAAAACTTCGAGATGTCTTCGGATTATTACGATTGAATTTCCAAATTTTGGCAATGATGTACTACAATATCTAATGAGTTTGTATGTATATTAACAATTTTGTTCCCCCCATTACATATTGATGAAACCAAACGAGAGATTTGTCTTTGAATCAAGAGGGAGTAGTAGCCAATTTCTGTATTCATTTACACATCGCACTTCTTTTTACACATAACTTTTTAAAATTCAAAATTTTAAAATATGAATACAAACATTTTTGTTTTTCAGGAAATTCTACGTTCAGATTGCTAAACAATATTTTTGTACGTCTCAGCACCTTCAAGGGGAGGATCTTGCAGGCTCCTTGTTCTTAACACTCTATGAAACACTTGAAAAGAGTTCAATGAGGAACATAATTTAGGAAAACAGTGTTTATATTAAGATATATAGAGTTTTAAGAGAATAAATATTTTAAACGGGTTTTGCTGTTTAATATATGACCGTGGTTAATAATTTTAATAAGTATATATTTTTTATCTCTAAATGATTCATTCACTAATTTTAGTATTTCTATTACGATGAATCTGTTTACTTCCGCTTTTTTTAAGAATTGTAATTGGAAAGTTGAGTGGAATCCACTCCAGATTGTTTATGATGTGGCGAGATTACAAAGCAAGGAAAATTAACATATGAATATATTCCAGAGTGACATTCAAAGAAAGAAACAGAATTTCTCATATACAAAAATATACGTAATGCAATACTTTCACAAATATTTACATTTTAAATTCCGAAAGGGCTTTATTTTAACATAAAAGTATACAATATTTATGGCAGGGATTAGGGTCCGTGTGCCTTACAGAAACCCTTAAAATATGCCGTGAGCTGTGCATATTATACCCCAGTATTCACTCTCAATGAAATGAAACTAACTAAAAATGGAAATATTGAACGATTTCGATTATTTTTCAGGTAAAGTATTTATATACTATTAATAATAGAGATATTCACTGTTTGTGTGTGTTGAAGGACAAAAAACTTCAGATAATAATAAAGTTAAAACTATTTAATAGTGAGAGCTTAATATGTGAGATAATTTTGGTTCAGTACCATGAGTTCCCCAGTAACCCAATTAGAGCTAGGGTATCTTTCATTTTCCCCTTCTTCTCTTTCCTCTATTTCTTCTTCTCCTCCGCCCAGGGGGCTTACATTTAGTATGTACGTGTTTGGCGAACACGGGGCCCCGAGCTGAGACTGGCATTGCTTCCACTTGCTTGTGCCATGCTCCTTCCTTTCTCTTTTCTGACCTCCCTTGGTCGCCTCTTGTTCTTTTCGATCCCGACGCTATTGGAGCTAGGGTATCTTTCATTTTCCCCTTCTTCTCTTTCTTCTTCTTCTATCCCCCGCAGGGAGCTCAGTTTCCAGTGAGTATGGGCTTGGCGAACCCACGGCTCCGAGTTGGGGACTGGTATTGCGCCTCCAGTCCTCGGACACCGTAAGCTTTAGACATGCTTCAGCGACCACCATTGGCGCGATGGTGGAAAGTTGCGTGTTTTGAAGGGCGGAGATCTTACCTGCATTGACCGGGTTGCGAGGAAGGATTAAACCTCTATAAAAAAACCCTCAACCTCAAGGTGTGTTACACGCCGATGAGGTGAATGGGTGTTGAGGACAAACACTCGCTAGCGGACAACCTCTGGGGCAACTGCCGCACCTCAGTTGAGCAAGGCTTAGTGCCGTGATGCGGGGGCTCCACGTCACCGTTCATTTAGTTCCTCCGCACTCGTGGGACAAAATGAATGATTCCTGTTTTTCCCTGCCTTGCGGAGTGGGCAAGCCGCAAAGTAAGTATTACGCCTCATAGTCTTCGAAGCGACCGAGGGTTACAAGCACTCCTGCTTCAGGAACAAATAAGGATAAGAAACAGAACATTTCACATGTTATAACACGTATAGAGGGACATTTAAAAAAGTATCCCCGTTCTATATTTACAAAGGATTGCAGGGATTAGTTGTAACGCTGAAATCAATTAAAAGGTTGCGTAATGGGTCAATGCTGTTGGAAACCAACACCAACAAGCAAGCGTTGGCACTTTTAAAATGTACCTTGTTGGGAGAGTTCCCTGTAAAGTGCGATCTCCATGCTGCGCTTAATCGCATCAAGGGAGTCGTAAGTTGCAGGGACATAATGGATATGGCAACAGAAGAACTTGTAGTATGGGAGGCTGACCACGTAGTTGAGGACGATCAGATCATGAGGAAGGTAAATGGTGTTCTGGAGAAGACCAGTTCCTTCATCGTGACATTTGACTGTACTAAACTACCAAAGGATCTGAAGGCTGAACCTGCCGGTCCGACCCTTTATAACAAATCCTCTGCGCTGTTATAAGTGTCAAAGGTTTGGAATCACGACAACATCGTGTAAGGGATGTGATACCTGTGGAAAGTGCGGAAAGGAGGCACACGAACCCGGCGTCTCCTGCCCAGGGCCTGCAAAGTGCATTAATTGCACAGGCAGCCACCCGGTATGGAGCAGGGGATGTGTCACCTTTCTTGAAGACAAGAAAGTGCAGGAAATAAAAACTACGGAGAAGATCCCGTACGGTGAAGCGCGGAAGAAATACAGGGCTTTACACCCTGTATTTTCTACTAGTTACTTCACTGCAGCCAAGACTCCAAAGGAGATAAAAACATAACTGTTCAGGCCGATTTCACTGACGTGTCTACGACAACGTCGTGCACATGTCAGTGCAAATGCGGAAAGAAAAATGACTCAGCCCATTCCAATAAACCTAAAACAACACCAACAGCGCGTCAATCTACTATAAAAAAACCAAGTAGTACTAAACCTACTGCAACAAAGACACAGACAAAGACAAAGCAGGGTTCTAGGGCTAAACCCCTGAACCCTGTTCAATTTTTAAAATCATCAAGTACAACACCAAGCAAAAAATCGCACAGACGTAAAAAGAACGTCTCTGTGCTTTCTTCCTCGGAGTCAGAACGTGTATTGTCCGACGGAGACGTGGTAATACACATTCACGGACCTGACCCCGGAGGTCCCAAACAGTAATGGCTTCCATACTTCAGTGGAACCTTAATGGCTATAGAAC
>NNCF01126609.1:250300-331210 GCA_002313205.1 Laupala kohalensis | reverse complement strand
AGAGAAACGGGTAGTGTCCAAGAGAGGGTCGACCATCTGACCCAGGTGATTCATCATGCCGCTGAAGAATCCATTCCGAAAACATCTATTTTTCCGCGAAGACCTCATGTCCCCTGGTGAAACGACGCATGTCGCTCAGCCATTCAAGCAAGGCGAAGATCATTGCGGAAATTTAAGGCTACTCCATCTCCGGAAAACCTCGCCACATATTGGATTGCTAGATCAAAAGCGCGCAGAACTATCAACGAATCCAGATCCACCTCCTGGAAAGTTTCTAAGCACCATTAAGAGAACAACATCGTCCACTAAAGTATGGGAGTCAATCCGAAAAATATCAGGAAGGTATTCTCTAGTCCCAATATCTGGACTCAATTATCAGGGTCGGGTTCTCACCAACAACAGAGAAATGGAACAGTGATGACTGAATACTTTGCTGACCTAACACCTACAGCAAACTTCGATCCTGATTTCGCCAGAAAAAGGGAAGTAGCAGAGAGCACATCTTTTGACTTTCGTTCCACCAACTGGGAATCCTACAACTGTTCCTTCTCTATGTGGGAACTTGAGTCAGCTCTAGCGACAGTCCACGACACTGCTTCTGGCCCTGATTCAATTCATTATAAAATGCTGAGACAACTCAGTCTCGAATCAAAAGAATACCTTCTGGATATCTTTAATTTTTCATGGTCCGAGGGGGTATTCCCTAATTGGTGGAAGGAAGCATCGCTTATCCCTTTACTTAAACCAGGTAAGGACAAAACGAACATTAGTAATTATCGAAACATTGCCTTGACGAGTTGCGTCAGTAAAACTCTGGAGAGAATTATCAACCGACGTCTCGTCTGGTATCTTGAACGGCATGACTTGCTGAGTCGATCTCAGTGTGGTTTCAGGAAGTTCCATTCCACCCTGGACAACTTACTTCTCCTGGAAACAGCAATTCAAGATGCTTTTGTTCGAAGACAAAACGTCATTAGAATATTTTTTGACATCGAGAAGGCTTACGATACTACTTGGCGTCATGGCATTTTACAACTCTATGCCTGGGGTTTTAGAGGACGTCTTCCCTTGATGCTCATGTCCTTTTTGGATCAACGTTCTTTCCGCTATAGAATTGGAAGAGACACTTTGGATCTCCTTCTTCAAGAGAACGGTGTTCCTCAGTGCTCAGTCTTGAGTGTGACTTTATTTGCAGTGACCATAAACATCATAACGTGTGCTGTAAAGAGTCCTGTTTTACACTCTCTTTTGTCGATGACTTTGCTATCTTTTGTTCATCACAGAGTGTCACAGGTGCGGAGCGACAAATCCAACTCGTCCTGAATAGATTATACCACTGGTCGAAAACGACAGGTTTTCGTTTCTCTGCTGAGAAAACACGCTGTGTTCTTTTCAGTAGGAGACCAAGCCTTCTGGCAGAACCTCACCTCACCCTGGCGAACAAAGTTCTAAAATTCTACCCTTCTGTAAAATTTTTAGGTCTAATCTTTGATCAGAGACTGAATTGGATTGAACATCTGACAAACCTAGGAGCAAGAACATTAAAGTCTCTGAATTTATTAAAGTGCCTGAGTAGCAGGGAATGGGGCGCTGATCGCTACACCCTGCACCAGTTTTATCGAGCATTCATACGATCTCGGTTCGATTATGGGTGCGTTGTATATAGCTCTGCTCGTACAAGCTATTTAAAGAATTTGGAAAGTGTCCACCATGCAGGAATTCGACTAGTAACGGGAGCCTACCGCACTAGTCCCATTCCGAATTTGTATGCCAAGAGTGGCGAACCATCTCTTTCCCTCCGGCGGCAAATCCTCATGCTACGACACTTTTTCGGCGTGCAAACTTTACTCGACAATCTTGTGCACAACGCGGTTTTTCATTCTTCCTCTTCTTCCATCCGTTTCTACAACAACAGACTGAGAGCAACCAAACCTTTTGGATATCGCTCCAAACAAATTTTAGAAACCTTAAATATACGCACACTTAATGTTTTACACCAAGGTTTTAGTAAGTCTCCTCCTTGGGCTTTGCATAAGCCGAAGATTATTTTCGATCTTCTGCATCATGACAAGAAGAACACTCCAGCTCCGACTATGAGGGTATACTTTCACCTAATCCTCGACAAACACCGGGTTCGAATCCCTGTGTTTACCGACGGGTCGAAGCAAGCTGATGGTGCCGGCTGCTCTGCGGTTTTCCCCCGTGAGACCTATGGCTACCGTTTAGGCGACTTGTGCAGTGTTTACACTACTGAGTGCTACGCCATATTGCGAGTATTGCGAACTACAAAGTGCTCCCGCGGATCACATTTTCTGATTTGTTCTGATCCGCTGAGTGCCCTTGAAGCAATCCAGAACATGTATCCAGCTGATAAGCTGATCCAGAACATCCAGGATGTACTTTTCTCACTGCAAAGTGATGGAAAGAACATAATGTTTTGCTGGGTTCCCGGACACGTGGGTATCAGAGGAAATGAAGAAGCAGACGTTTCCGCAAAGACGGCATGCCTCAGGAATCGCGTGGATTACTCCACGATTCAAAAACGAGATCTCATAAATTCCGTCAAGATAAGGATTCTGAGTGAATGGAGCAATGAGTGGTTAGCTGTTGAAAGGAATAAGCTCCGACTTATCAAATCCTCTGTTAAGTCATGGAGCAGTTCTTGTTGGCCAGCCCGGCGCGACGAGGTCTTGCTGACCCGTCTGCGCATAGGACATTGTTCTCTCACTCATAGGTATTTCTTACTACTTGATGATGAACCCATTTGCGAAAAGTGTAGTTGTTCTTTGACCGTGCGTCACGTACTAACTGATTGCGGAAAATACTGGAGTTTACGGAGACAAATTGATTTGGCTGCAGAGTTACCAACAATTCTCGGAAAAGGAAACGGTTTATGTTAATAAAGTATTGAATTTTATTAGTAGATCGGGGCTCCTCCCACAAGTTCTCGGGAGGGTTTAAAATTTGGATTCGTTTTTCATCTTTCCTGTCTTCTTTCCTTTCATCCTTTGTTTCTGTTATTAGAAAATATAGTATTCAGAAATTGTTGTCCTTTTTTGTGATATAATGTATTGGTATACTGTTTTATTTTCTTTTCTTTCATCTTTGTATTTCGGTATTTGTTGAATTCAGGAGGGTTTTTTAGTGGGTATGGTCGAAATATCCGGCGAGTCCCACACACGGGGAAGAGTCAGTACGGCTCTTCTCTATGGTGCGAAACTGCATTTTTCCCTACCTGCATGGGCTCTAATGACCTTGATGTTGATGAGCTCTAAAGCTCCATTTAAAAAAAGTACCATGAGTTCCCCAGTAACCCAACATCTCTCCTTCCCTATTCACTCACCCATGTCAGGCTTTTAGCATAAACTAGACTATGTAGCAAAAATTGAACAATTAGGAGGGATTATTAAATTAAACGACGTTACATTCACTGACACTATTTATTTCCAATTATAATTTTTACCAAGTTTCGACCCCTACTTTAGGCCATCATCGAGCAACTACTGATAAGTAATAATTAAATGTGTGTTCCACAAACGTAATTACAATATGAATTAGGGAAGAGAATGAAAGAAGACTACTAAATGTAAAAAGTGGAGAAAAAATATTAGTTGGTAAGAGAAAAAATGAATGAAAAGTAACTTAAAATGACGTAAGAGTCAACGTGGCTCAACGCTGAGTTGCAGGGTGGATTGCCGTGGTTCGATTGCCCGTGGGATGGGATTTTTTATCAGTAGATTCTCTCAACATCCAGATTGATTCCTTGACCCTCCCAACCTGCTGATCAATAAGTACCGGTTTCTGACCACATCTCTTCCTCTTGAACACCTTGGTCACCCTTGCGGCCTGTTGTGGGATGACATTTTTTTAGCACCACTGGATTCGTGTGTATCAGGGAAACCCGATTTGAAAACCTCACCCAATTTGGCCAGGAGTCAGCGTTGTTTAGTGGGTAGAGCGCTGAGCTGCTGGCTGGATGGCTGGGATTCAAACCCCGGTGAGGTGGGGATTTTCATCACACCTCAACATCCAGACTGACTCCCAGGCCTACTCAGCCTGCTGTAAAATGAGTACCAGGGTCTATCCTGGGGTCAAACCGGTTGGAGCGAGATACTGACCACATCTCCTCCTCCTAGTTCCGAGGTCAATTAATTGCGAAGCTCTACTCTCCGCGAACCCCATAGTCCTTCGGGGCCTGTTGTGGGATAGTTTGACTTGACCCAATTTGGCCGATTCTGGAATATAACCAGCCACTACATTACCTATGTTGGATGGATGAAGTCAGTTGTCAGATGAGAGGCTGAGAAGAAATCTAAAATGAAAGATGTGAGATTTTTCTAATGAAAATATTATTCGAAGACTTATTATTATACATATTAAAATTATTGTGTTTCTTTTTCGTAAAAATCGTTTTTAGAGCATTCCATAAAATGTTGGGAAGAGAAGTAGTCTAGGAGCAATGGCAGTTGTCTATAATTCTGTAGAACCACGAGTTACATCATGATTTAATAAACAAACAATTCCTCAAATAATCCTAATGCTAACTTAAAAATTAGGCTCATAAGTATTCCAACCAATATTTTTAAAAAATCACTGTGATTGTAAGGTCATGATTTTAAAGTTTATGTTCATGAGGGATGTGAAATTTGTGGTACGAAACCAAATTAATGATGCAGTTGCGTTGCCGTCGTTGACTCTTGAGATTGTAATTGAAAAGGCCACAGTCGTTGCAGCGAGACCGTTTGGTGGAGATATCACTTTTAATGCAGTCACTTGGGCAGGCCACATATTGTTCTTACACTTTGATATTTTTTCACTTCCCAGTTGCCGTATTTTGTAGTTTAATGAATGTTCATGGAAAATAATGATCAATAATTATTTACGTTTTCAATATGATGTTCGTCACAGCGCTTGTAAGTCGCAACGACTTCTTCAGACTAGATGTTTGCTTATAATATATTTTAAGAATGTCATTATTAAGTATTGCTCAAATACTTTCACAAAATATGAACATAATTTTTTTAATTAATTAAAAAAAATTAAATATGAACATAAATTTGATGGAGAACCATGGTCGCCACCTGTGTTACATGATCGTTTATAATTATATTGGTATTAATGTATTCAAATTCTTGTGCTCGATTCCAAGAATGAAGGTGGTTAGTGAGCTCAAGATGAGTTTATTCATGTTTACACGAAATACATTGTGAGTATTTATATGAATACTAGTAACCCGCCACGGTTTCGCTCCGGTGGTTTTCGTTTTGTTGCATTTTACTTTTAATTTATACACATGAATAGTCAAAATTGGGAAGTCTAAAATATTTACTTCATGGGAAGCACCTCACGCCAGGTCGCGGGTCAGTCGAATGATTGTTTGCTGGGTCCTCCAGAGGCAAAACACGAAGGCGGCAGCAATGATGGCGACTGCTTGTAAAACTTCAACGCTAGTAAAATCTAAACTATTCGTCCAAATTTTACTATTTTAAGACAGTTTTCATCTTTCTTAAATGCGCAAAACACGAATTCATTCTATTTTTTGTGGGGCGTTACGGCTCGTCGACATCGAGGTCATTGGGGCCCTAAAAACTTGTACAGCAAGGGAAAATGCAGTTACGCTAGTCAACATGACTCTCCCCACGTGTGGGACTCAACAAATGACTCAACTATACCCACTAAAAACCCTCCTGAATTACAACAGACCAAAATATATCTCAAAACCAAAAATCAAAACATTGAGGACTTCACTCCTCCCAATATATACTGCAGAGGAAGTCACGTGATCAGCAAATAACCATGCCTTCGTCACCACACCTTGCTAGTACTCTTCTTGTTCACCCCTTTGGCTTCTAGGAACGCAGAGACTGCGCCGTGAAGACGAACCTCCATAGGTGTCAAGTAGGTGACCGCAAACACCCTTTTCAGAATCTCTCATTGTTTTACATCCGGCAACGTACTTCATTCACTTAAAATACGTCTTAAAATTCTTCTTTTCTGAGATACACCTACATTCCAGTGGACCTCGCATGGGTCAATGTCGCAGGCCGCATTCTCTGAAAACAATTGTACCTTCCTTAGAAGTGAAAGGTGTACGTTCAAACAATACCTCAATAACTGAAGAGGCTTAGGATGGGTCCCAAGTTCGTCGCACTTCCGTCTTAGCGCCGACCGGCCACTTTATAACTTCTTAACAGTATCCGGCTTATGAAATGCAAAGAAATATTAATATTTCACAAATTGATAGAATGTCTTGGCGCCGACGTTACAGACACATACTGGACTTCCACATGGTAGGAATTATGAAGCCGCCCTTTCATAATAAGTCATTCAAACTTGAATTTGACAAAAATTCAACAAAAAAAAAACTGGGTAATTTTAATGGAACTGACATGACTGATGTAGGGAATATTAGTATTCACACCATTTTTTTCTCCATAACTAAGCAATAACGAACAATAATAACTAAGGAATCTCTCACGTAAATTATTATGTCAATTAATATTTCCCTCTGGAATTAAAATAATTAAATAAACATGGGGAGCACTAATTAAAAAGGAATAATAGTTGAAATATCTTTAGTAAACTTTTATTGGCATATATAAACTATGAATGACTACAAATTTACAAAGTGTGCATAATTTTTAAATCAATCTTTGTTCGTAAGGAGGATGTGTTTAGAAGAAAATTGTAAGCATTTAAGTCATTTTTATAACGTTTAAGTTTAACTCATTTTATATAAAAAAATAAAATAATTATTATATATATAATGTTCACTTTCTTTGATTTTTCCTGCATTGACATTAGACATTAAATCATTGCATTCATATTTTTTATCTTCAGACATTTTGATGAGTTCTCGCGGTAAAGAGCGAATTGAGGAACAAAAGGATACGACACAGTAGATCCATATAATTTGACTCTGCCATGTAAAGAAAGTAAACCACTGGAAGATTCGTAAACAATGACAGAACCTTCTATCGTAAACTCAGCGTGTTTGTATCTCTGGCAATATTACCCGTCAACTGAACGCCTGCTTGAAAGAATGTGGATGGTTCAATGCGAAGCACTCAGACTATACTGCATACACACATTTACGACGTGAGCGAGAATGCGTTACGCAATATGTTTTTTGGACGTACGCACTGCTACCGTTTTTAAATTACAACCACTTCGGTACAGTTTAGCTTTCATTTATTCTCATAAAAGAAATACCGATGCTTTTCGTTATGTGAAGTGTACTAAATGCAAAAAATAGTGTTTTCCAGCTTCGATATTTTTCGAGGAATTTAACAGAAATGTTCTTTCTCGAGAACGCGATGCTCTTTATTCATTTTTTCATCTGTAATTTTGGTACACAGAACCTTTATTACAGTGCTGTCTATTAATGAAATTTCTAACCTCTTTTTTCCTTTGCCAGACGATTTCCCTTTGCTTCACGAATACGTAAATCAATCACAAGTCAATCTAATTAGTGTTCTTTTTCAATCTATTGAAAGAAGACTTCAGTTATAATAATTATGAAGAATCCAAGTAGAGAATAATGGGTAACAAGTCTATGAAAGGTTAATTACTTTTTTTAAATCGAAAATATTGGTAATAGTAATTTTTGAACTATAATCTTATAGTGGTTTTCCTTTATGTGTACCTAATTAATATCTGACCTAATCTCTGCATCGTAATATAAAAAGTATGGAGTATGAGGAAAATTAAGATAATAGCAAGAAACTATGAATAAACTGTAAATTTACACTATATGCTATTTACACTATATGTAATATATTGATAAAATATTTTTCTCTCTTATAAAATTTTTTTCGCCAAAACGCAACATGGACTCTCGTTTAACAACGCCTCCGTGTACGCTTGAAACTACTTCCCTTCCACCACGTACAACGTCACAACAGCTCAACCCTTCTCCCTTCGTCGTGTAATCCAGTGTCGTGTCGCTGTACGCTGACAGTTCGGCCTCCGTCGCCGCGACGCGACGGGGATTCACAGATCTCCACGAGACGTCCGTTGCGCCGCGCTCGGCGATCGTCAGCGCCGGATTTGCCAAACTCACTCGCTGCCACATCCGCCGATCGAAGGGGATTCCCCATTCTTTGCACTCTCGCCGAAGGGTTTACAAGACAAAGCTCAAGTCGCTGCCAGAGGAACGTAAACTGTGTGATCCATGGGTAAATGAGGATTGGGGCAAATCTGCCCGGTTGATAAGCGGAACGTGATGTTTGTTAGTATTAGTACGTCAATGGACAATAGCTTGGTTGTCTGTTGTCTATCTAAATGGATGAAAAGACTTAGTGCCTTGCTGTGGTGAACATGACACAGGAATAAAGTATAAAAGAAGACAAATTTAATACAAATTTATCATACGTTTATATCTGTGCTACACAAAACTGTAAAATGAGTTAGTTCACGCTTAATATATTTGCCATGATGAGTGTAGAGTACACAATTTTGGTGATTTTCATTTTGTGAGATATAAATGAAAGATGACAAAACTAAAATATAAAATATTTGTTTTATTCAATTTTTATTACAACGGGTTCTACTTATTTTATTATTGATACAAATTCCACTATTTAACCCAATTTTTCTTTATCACATATGTTACACCGTGCATACAATTTATCTTTATTTTTTAACTTATTATCTTGAATAACAATTACAAGAAAATCATTTTAGTTTCAAGCCATAATTTCTTGGAATATCAAATTTATTCACATGGTAAACTGTGTTACACACAATTCTAAACGCAGTAAACAAGAAAAATATAAACGCTTTGGAAGTAATGAACTTACATTGAATTTAAAATAGAGTCGGAAAGACTCAAATTATTTTTGAACTCTGCACCGTATGTCAGAGCCGAAATGAAGCCGAAAAATTAATATTTTTGTTATTAAACCGCGATAACTTGTAATATTCAGTTGAAAGGAACATCAAAAGACCTGGCGTTAGCCGAATATGGATATTTAAGATGTTGCCTCGGCAGTGCACATACTACAAGAATAACAAAAAATTGATCAAGCAATCTTATAAAAAAACAGATCCATTGTTGTGAAACATACTAAAGTAATAAACGAATATTCCATCGTATTCCCATATTATTGAAAATATTCATAATTTTTTTCCCCATAAAGTCCATTTAAAGTCAATAAAAATAGGTTAATGAAAATATTTAATTCATGAGCTGCACAAAAAAATTGTATTCCTACTCACTGTAATACGAATTTCAATTTTACCATTAATATATTAGTTGCATGTTATTAATTTAACAAAATATGGGGTTATTTTTTTAAATGTGACGGAGAGTTTTCGAAGCTTATTTCCAATGCAAAACTCAAAATAACGTGTTTGATGTTATGAACTTGTCGAAATTCTTATGTATGTAGAACAAAAACCATATTTATTGTGCATTTCAATGATTTAAACGTACTACTTATAATTATAAACAAAATTATGTCTTGCCTTAACTCATTTGACTTGTGGGAATGGTCACATCATAACAGAATCTCCTTCATGAGATTTTAAAAAAAAATACACTTAGAAAGTAAGAGAATTACTCTTTTCTTGTTTTGCTATTTGCGAATGTCAAAAAGAATGAAAGTGGTAGTGAAGAACTCGAATTAGTGTTAGTTTTGTGGTAATTCTATGTTTCCATGGAGTGTTATGATAACACCATGGAGTGCTATTGTGAAATTGCTTCTGAGTTGCGAGATTGTCGATCGCCGGCGGAAATTTTGCATGTACATGGAGGAAAAAATGAAATTTTAAAGTTATTATTTCATTTAGTCTCAGTTCTGTATGCAGTATTACAAAGTTTAACTTAAGCGAGATGCTTAGTTTTACGTAGTGTCATTGTTTATTTTTTACGTGACGCCTTTTATTATTTCTAAAAATTTTCAAACAAAACCTAATCTACAGTTTGGAATAAAAGAACTGTCTGACGACGACGAAGCCAGAAAGACTATGGTCTGTGACTCACTGTGTATCCTTACGCTGCAAAACTGTGCTACAGTTTTAAACCTAGCTACAAGATTAATTGTATTTTCATTGCTGGAAATTAATATCATGGCGGGTTAATTTACCCCATCTACGCACGGAAAAAATAATTTGGTTAGCTTAACCTAAAGTTAGTTGTGATAGTTCACGCGTTGGCTGTTTAGCGGACGGACAGCACCATACAACATTCACCTGTTGCAGCTTACGCTGCAGCTGCCCTAAAAGAGTTTTCACCTGAACGAGACCAATTTTCTACCACTGAGGAAGCTAACGCTGTTTTTTTTTCTGGGAGGAAGAAAGTTACGTCAACAGGTATAGCTTATGGGGTTTACGCGCAACAGCTCAGACCCGCTCAAAAATCTAACTTACCTACAAGAACTGTTCTTTGTTCCCCCCACTGATCTTGTTCAAAGTTGTCGCTAAACAACACTCAGCTGCGCTACCTTCTATGTATTCGGTTCGTTGACTCATGAGATGTCGTACTGATGATATTTTGAATTTTTGAAGGTTAATATTGGCGAATATCTAATCATTATTTTTAATAATGATATTATCAAATATATTAATCTAATAAGAAAGTTCAAAGTATTTTCTTTGTATTTGAAGGTATATTTTTCAACATTTTAGACATGAATACTATTTTACGTATCTATTATTCATGTTACTACTATTATGGTGCCAAATCTTAGACAGCGTAACACAAGAGAATAAAAATATTTACTTCAGTACTTCAGTGGTTGCGTTCAGTACTTCAGTGTTTGATATACGCCTGTGGTTGAACAAGTTAAAACCACGGAGATGTAATCCAAATGAATATCTTCAAAAATAAGTACAGAGAGAAAGGCATTCAGATGGGTCGGCGTCGACTTCCGTCGAATCAATATTAAATGTTTACTGGTTGGCAACATCCTCGACTAAGGGTTCCCTTTTCTTATCTTGTAGATTAACTTTTTAAGCTTTGAGAGCTAATGTTGTACGCTGCGCTACAGAAGGACGAAAATTCACACCACAACAATATTAGCTCTACGCGATCTTGTCTGTCCGCCTGGCAGCCAACGCATTAGCTACCCAGCTCAGGAATTTTTTTCCGTGCGGGACATAAAGGTCCTTTCGGCCCCGAAGTGTCATACGGATAATATCTGGTGTATATTCATACTCTAAGTATTATGAATTGTTACTACTTACAAATGAATGACTGCTCTATGTACACTTAAGTTTTTTCCCAAAAACCTAATAATTGCATCTTTATGAGGCAGTATAAGTAAAACTGACGTTAATCCCGTCCTACGTTACTCAGAATATTCAAATATAGATCATGATTTCGTGGTACAACGCCTCGTCAATCCCATTGCAGTGTCTATTTCGGAAGGATCCATTCCCATGGAGGAATCATAGTCACGTGTGTGTCCCTGTGTCCCTTCCCTCGAGGTCACTACCACATGCCAGCGCTCGACATGGTCTGGTGACAGAAGGCACCTCTGAATAATTAAGCACGCTCGCGCCGACGTCGCTCGTGCTGCGCTCTGTGGCAAAGGAGGCAAAGCAGGAACTCACGGAGAACTGCGGTGTGCGTAATGAGTACAATGCCTTGTACTGACTTTGAATAATCAGAGTATCACGTGTTACCAACTTAGAAATACAAAAATTGTATCAGACCAATTTTACAAATATTGGTCAAAAAGTACTGATCACATCACCTCCCTGATGTATCATTGGATCTGAAAAATAGTGAAATATTTACTATTTTAACAGCCTTCTAAATGACTGAGTTTCTGATAAAAGTACACACGTAACAAAAGTATTCGTTGCTAATATAAAAAAAATTTCACGACCAACCAACAATGTCAAGTATACACTGACTACCATTGCACATCTTTACAGTATCTTGCCAAAGTATATTATATACTCTATTCACCCCCAATATAGAGTTCCCGCAACACTGAAGAAAATATAAAATGTGATTATTTCACTAAATTATCTTATTCAAATGCTGAAAATAATTTAGTATAAAATAAGTCATAAGAAACTTTTTTTGTTTTACTCCACAGTTTTTTGTTCATGAAATAGTAGAGTATTGGGGTAACATTTTGTAGAGTGTAATTGGAGTAAAAACATGCCTTAGAGTTGAATAAAACTCGGATTTATTATAGTTGTGACAGTGCAGTGCGGCACTGTGCGCAGTGTATATGATGATGTCATATTAAAATGTATCGTTAATATATCTTCTTCAAACAACCTTTGATTTTATCCATAATTAAAGTATAATTACATCATTAAATTATGATAAAACTATCCAACTTTCGTTACTATCTTTAATGAAAATAATATGAAATGTAATCATAATAACAACCTTAAGTTACAAAATCGTTGATATATATATATATATATATATNAAGTTAAAAAAATAAATGTTTAGAAATTGAATGAAAACATAATCATTAATCTCTTAAATTGCGGTGAACCTCGCCGCCAGGTAACAGATTAATTATGTTATGTTGAATGAAAATGGGAGACGGGACCGAGATTCGAACTCGGGACTTTGAGCGCGCTAGCTCAAGGTCCCGAGTTCGTATCTCGGTGCCGTGTCCCATTTTCATTCAACATAACATAATTAATCATTAATATTTACAATATCTTAAACAATGTAATGGTCAATGAAGGAATTATACAAATATTGATAAAACATTACACCATAAGATAAAACATTTGAATTTTTTTTTCTTACAGTCAGAGTTTGTAGTGTTTCCATTATTTATGTTTTAGTTCTCCTTCACCACTTTTTTCTCAGAATGGATAAATAGTTTTACGGAGAGGAAAGAAAACATGTGAAATAAATTGCGCAATCAATGCATAATCTTGGAAATTATATTACGTTTTTTAATAAAAATTGGGTAATTTTTATATTGGCTAATTTCCATCACCGTCCCAATGTTATTTGGATTTTCTAATATTCTTTACTAACCTTAATGCTGTAGATATCATTTCTCATCTTGGTAATAATTAGACGTACTTTACAGAAGAAACTTCTGTTTCCAAGTTTTTAGAACGATTCAACTCCATCTGAACATAATCTTTCCTGACATGATTGTTTCAGTAATAACCACAATCAAATGCTAAAAATTTTCTAATTTCATATGCTAAAAAAAGTTTTAAAGAGGTCTATGGTACAAATTTAAAAATAGTAATTTTGGATCAATAATTCAAGTAAAGTTACTGGATTAAAGAAGCTTGTGAGACAGGATTGCAAAACTTTTTCCTGAGTTATGTAGAGTACTTTATTTATTCATATAACGCTATAATAGTGAATTTCACCATCTTAAACAATTCTTATAGTGATTGTATTTTATTTGCCAAAATTATATATACAATAAGCATAACATCATTTTACTTCAAGGTTTATATTGCCTAAACTTACCTCACTCAAGATGACAAATTCTACTTATCTTCTACCATTTCGTCTCCAATTCTCTTTTGCGGTCTTGTATTTGAGCATCCACTGCTACGATCACCAGATATATGACAACTGACGAAGTGCAGAGGGAAACTGACCATCTCTGCAGTTAACTCTCCATAGCTTTAACTCAGTCTGCGCGGCCTCTTTTATTGACCGTTTCCAACGCCGGATTACCGGCTGTTTGCAAGCGCGTTATTGAGAAAAGACTTATCCTGGCTTTCTCGACAGACTTTCATCTGAACGTTCTTGCATCCGAGAGCCGCAATAGGCTCTCTACTACAGGAGCCGATGAGGTTCGGATATTTGGCCTTCTCTTTTCCCTTCCCAAGGCTTGGGGCGAGCGATTATTACCCTTCTTGGAGAACGATTAATCCCGAGTCACGGGTAGATCTATGTACTGAATGAGGATGTGCGGATGGAATGCCATTCGGAATTCTGGAGTGATATTGGTCGTTTATGAGTTTTAAGAAGAAAAGATTTCGTGGTTAATTCATTATATTGAGTATAAATGTTTAATTATAACTGAATTTTGAATACAGTAAAACATTAATTGGTGGATACATTTAGTGAAAATCACAAATAAGAAATGAACGAGTATAGAGACATAGAAAACTTTGTAGATATATAGTCAGCTATTCAGAAGATATTTATATATCCTTCGGATTCAATAAAAAATAAATAAATGAGATATTGGAGGGTATCGGAGGGTACCAAATGTTTTGATTTTTTTTCTGCCTTCATTTTGAGAGTTTTCAGGAATAAAATTATAGGACGTGCTACATTACCTTTCGAAATAGGAGGATAAAATCAGCTATTCCTTATAATCATTTTCCGCGATGAAAATTATAAAATCATAATATGTAAAAAAAATCGTAAACTTAAAAGATTTTTAAAGAAATGGTTCACGCCATTATAGATAATCAAATATCTGGCTTCATTCAAAGCTTATGGAAATTGTGGGCAAATAAATGCGACATAATTGCATAATCTTCGTCTATTGTCCTTCCTATACGAATGTGTCATGTGGAACTTTCGGTGCTTTCGGGCTTTTAGCTGCATTTTAAAGCGACATAATCTCTCCACTACCCTTAAGAGTCCACACCTCCTTGTGTCACCCCCTCCACCCTCCTACCATCTCGGCACTAGAATGACGCTGGCGCGTGCTTCAAGGACCCCCTTCATTCGCCCTTAATTGCTCAGTAAGGCGCCAGAGCGCTCGACGGTCACGTAATGAGCATCGCTTTCTACGATGGAGCTTCACCCGTGGACAGTTGGATCGTCAACCATGCGCCTGTTCAGTCCAAACTCTACGCATTAGCTATCAGCTCATGAAATCAATACACCAATCACGTTCAAGTTATCCGTATTCATAATCATTCAATCATTATTAGTATTCATATTCCTCAGCTTCAGTAAGAGGACGAAGGATGCTTGTCTTAAAGGTGTTTCATGAATGTTAAATTGATGACTTTTGAAATATTTTCAGTATCTATGTTTACGCATATAGTTTTATGTGGTGGCAACTTATTATAGTCGTGTATTTAATTTGATATAATCACGCCATTGAATCAATGTTTTATAATGTAGGTGTTAAGTTTCAGTCGATTTCTTGTCGACACCCATTCACACTTAGCACGTATTTCGATTGGTATAGATCTTGCAAAACATTCAAAATTATATTTGGAGGTATGTTTAATAAAAATGATATGTGTCCATATATTTTGTTTAACCAACTTGGCGAGACAATGACGAAATGATAAGGATATAACCAGCCATTTCCATTGTACGATACTAAATAGATGAACAGTAGTGTACAAGTATGTAAGCATGGATTGTAAATCGGTGCATTGACATTATTTATTCAAGTATGATGGTCGTAACATTCCACATATATGTGCCATATTGAAATACAGTGATACTTTTTAAAATAATTGGATTGACGATGTTCTCGAAATTATAGCTACATCAAATTTGTGTGTCAAACGATTACATGGAATTTTTAATCAATATTACTCATCATGGATTTCAACTATTGGATTCCTATTTTTTACATTAAAAAAATACTTTACTCACAAACACTCCGCAGACAACATGACACCTTAACCTGTTTTAATTCGTCTAATTCAAGAATAGCAATATCATAATAATGGAATATTAATATTATGCACTAAATAATTATTGAATCCCTACATTTTCATAGACAGCAAATTTAGATCAACTTACAGAACTGTAGCCTTAAGTGAGAAACCTTGAAATCTCTATTTCTCAGGCGAATGTCTACACAACTTTCTCTTTCTATACTTGTGATTTATTCTTAAATACATGTAAAAAATATTTCAAAAATTGTATGACGGCTTTTCAACCACACTTATAAATTTTTTAACACCATTAAGTTTCTGTCATTTGCTACGTTGCCGTCGTGTTTATCTGCGTGATGGCAATAGTTGTGTCTCGATTTAATGTGTCTACTTGTATCGCGATCAAAACACATGAGTGGACAAGATATTTCATTTAAGAAATCACTAATTTCAAGTCAAATAATGCGAAATTCTGCAGCGTAAGGGTGAAGAAATTTATCGGCTGTGGATAGAAATTGGTTCGTACTATCACTTTAATCATTTTTTTGGGGAAGGGGGGTCGCTTACGCCTAGTCTTTCTGGGGAAAATAATATCTAAATACCGTAACAGAAAGACAGTGGTCTGAAACGTATGAGATCAAGTGGTGCATAATACTAGGACATATTCTCGTTGTACTTCATTTCTAAAACGATACACTGTAGTTTCCAAAATACTCATTTTAATGTGGGATCAGCACTCAAAGTGAGTCAAATAACGGAGATGTGTGTTTTCTTTATTCTTCTACTAATTGTCTAAAACACTGCAACGTAAATAATAACGAAGGAAAAACATGGTTTAATTTGTATATATCAGTTAGTAATACACTACAGATGTATAAGAGCATGTAAAAGCATGGCGGACAAGTGAAACGGTTTCGTGATTTATGTATCTCACCTCGGAAAAAGTTAAATATCTTACTCAAATGTCCGGTGACCTACAAATAAAAGAAATTTACAAATTACCACGAAAAATTTACTATATATCAAAGAAAATTTTCACCACTTCCGTGTTTTAAAAGTTGGTCTTTTTTTTTTTTTGAAAAAGTGTTTTATCTATAAGACGCAATGCATTATACCATCAATTATAATTGTAATTATCTCATTTAAATGATCGGTTAATATTTTTCCAACGTGAAATAATAAGTATATGTTAGTCTGTATATTTACGCTGATTTAAGGTATATTAGTTGATTCGAAAAACCCAACATACACGCTTGAAACGATCGTGCAGGTAACAAATTAACCACACCTGGGGTGCGCAGTCAACTCTTGCTTAGAGGTGTGCTTAATTTTGGCGACCACGTCTGCTGTCGTTGGCCACGCCGCCGAAACAGCTGAAGAGAAATAGTTCCCACAGGGCGCGCCAATAACCGGGTACCTTAGTAGGTAGGCCAAACACTCTTAAGACAAATGATGATCGTGGTCAGATTGTCTGTTGTCATTCACGGGAGCCAGAAAGCGACTGAAATACGTATTGTATCTTATTAAATTCATTTTTTGGTCATTTTTCATACTGAAACAACTTATAATTTTTCGCATTATTGAATAGTGTAAATTTATTTAGTAACTTCAATGCATTATTGATCAAGCCAATAAAAAGTTATGTTGATAATGAAACTGTATTTTTTAGAACACCAATCAGATATTTTTTTCTCAAACAATAAGATGTGTTTTTAATGAATTCTTCTTCGTATTCTTGTTGGTGAATTGTTAGCAGAGGTTGCTGTGTGCTGGAGAGGTGAACGTGTTAGGAGTTCTTATACTTTGTGTTAAACATTAGTGATATAATTCTACCTACGCGAGTTCTACCTTCAGACATCGCTACAAGATGACCCATGCAGACATTCGTTTTCGGTATGTCTACGCTTCGGTACGCCTTGAGGAACTGAGGCCAACGCATCCGCAACGGAAGATTGTGTGCCCCGCCCGCTCTGAATAATATACTTCACTGAAACGGTCGTGGACCGTGTCGACGCAGCTTTAGAAAATTGATGTGTGCTGTACGCTTTAGGGTCTTACTAACTTAGTACCCGCACTACTAGCTTATTACCGTTATTTTTTTTTGTTTTATTTGCAAACATTCTATTTAAATTGAAAGTAAGAAAAAAGTTTATTCGGGTTTCTAAAAATAATTTGGTGGCACCTCGTAGACCCACTATAGAGAACGCGTCGCTCCGCAGCTGAAAGCAACTAAAAAATTGGCGAAGAAAAATCTATATAGAATGATTAAAATATCGTTCAGAGATCTAAGGAAAAAGGAGAATTGTATCATATTTTGAAATTTAGGAACTCGAAAACTCCTAACTTAACAAAAAATACAAGAAAGTTCAACAGAAATATTTAAATCGAAATACAAAACTTTGCTGTGTGATACTTGGACCGACTCTAGAGAACATGTGTGCCAAATTTCAAACATCCAAGAATTTTAGCGTTCAATTTTAGTGCTCTGCAAGTATAACTAAGAAACATGTAATAATTAAATTAAAAATATATAGGTCGAATTTTGAAGAAAAATCGTCTTCTTGAACCACTTCTCCAAAATATGTGTTAAATACTGAAACTTTGTATAACTCCATTTCCACCATGTAGTACAGACACATGGACATGCAAACTGTTTTATGAATATTTATGTATTCAGTAGGATACATACTCTCGTGTTTACCTTTTTCTTGATTTTCTTCCATGTAAACGTTCTTGGTTTTAGGTATATGAAACACAAATTAAGTTCGATCAAGGTCATTAGAGTCCTTAAAATATTTTATATATAATAATAATATTTTTAAGATTAAATTGTTTGAGTATTGTGACTTATACGGAAATGAAATCACTGTGAATTATAAGGTATGATTCCGTTAATATTATAACTAGAACAGATCCATTAAATGTGTGATGGTGATTTTAGAACTTTAATGGTAACAGTTTTGAAGAGCAACGCTAGTACTGATGATAGCTTCGCAAACACACTTTTATTGAAGAAGTCTTAGTAAAAACCTCTACCAATGGTAAAACGTTTGCTTTTTTGCGAACTGGTCACAGAAACGCAAACGCCACGCATGATGGCAGCGATCGTGACTTCAGCTGGCAGACTGTAAACAAGTGAGCATCGACACGCATTGCGTTTGATCGTGACTTCAGTCAAAAGGGTGATCTTGAGTAGGACGCCACAGCCAATATCTCAAAGAGGAGCAATCTACTCAAAAACTGCTGTCGAAGGACAAAGAAACCAAAACAAAAAAGATCAGAGAAAGTACTGTCAATAACTGTCAAAGATTATTGATGAGATGATTGAAAAAGAGTCAATGGGAATGTGTGTTGTAGAAAACGGAACGCTGCTACCAGGTAAATAATAATAATAACAACAACAACTCATTCTTCATTTAAAATGTTAGCATCGACATTCAGTATTAATTGTTGATTTCAATAGCAGGGGACGAACATGATAATTTAGATCCATTCTTTACGAGTACATAACTTTTTACGAACCAACATGGATATTTATATTTGTAAAGATAAACGTATTAATTAGACATTAAGCACAATATTTACAGTAAATTAAAATAGCAGCCAAGCAGTTGTCAAGGTACATAGAAATTTAAATACAAAGTTATTGTAACTGGTTGCTCTCGGCATTCCAGAATCACGGTCATATTTTAAGAACTTGTTTTTTTAAATCTACAAATCTCCTCTAATTAACATAATTGATTACCATCAATACAATAGAGAATTTCGTATTTTCAGAAGGCGTTGACCAAAATTTTAATTATACGAATGAGGTGTTTCATTGGAATATTTATGGGACTTATGCGGGGTATTTAAATGGCGTCCTACTTTTTGCTGCCTCTTAAAATACAAATTTAGATCGCAGAAGGGTTCATCCCGAACAGACCACGAAGACCCGAATGACACGTCACTTTTTTTTAACAAATATAACGAAGAATTAGAGAAGCTTTTATGTTTGGTGGTCTAATGGTAGAGCAGAAACAACGAAGAAATTCGTAATAAAACTCTCGGAGATAAATATTGAATTTTATCATTATTAGTGGTATATTTTTTAGCTTTTAGTCATACACATTTCAAAGTATTTATAGCAAGTAATACTTATAAAGACAAAAAGCTTAATTTCTCCTTGAAATTCAATCAGTTTGCAATTATGTGGTCTCAATATGATATGCCATGGAATGGAATATGTTGGAAATTAAAGCATTGTGAAACTGAATGATGAATAATGCAGAACAATCGCTATTGTTCCACGATACAATGTGGATTACATTGTAAGACTTCAATCACATAAATTTGCTAGTCGAGCAGTACGTTTACGAAATATTTAGGTTTAAGCTTATATCTTGAGAATTCTCTTTAGTCCAGTCAAACTGAGGCCCCAAAGGTGCCCATGGCATAAAGAAATAAATAAAAGCATATTCGCATCAATTAAGATGTGTTTGTTGTAGATCCAAGTGTTTTTCGAATATTTTATATTATTTGCAACTATTGCTTTGTGGCAAGATANAAAAAAAAAAAAAAAAAAAAACGAATATCAAAACACTCTCACAGATAGGAAAGCACTGATGTATCCATACGAGGTATTAATTCAAACACAATATTTAGACGCCTTTAACTTATAAAACCCTATTCTCAAACTCCATTATGTTACTAAATGTAGTTTTGATCTGAGCAAACACAATTAAAAAAACACATTACTTTTATTTCAATTTCAGAATTTTTTGCTTGATTTATGCTGGTCACCAAAGATGAAACTTTCATTATTTAATTCAGTAGGATTTTATATTCTATAGCTTGAAATAATTCAACTTTAGAATGCATCAATTTAGAAGACAAACATAATTATGGAGACAGATCACTATGACAAATTTACTATTAATCATTTGTTATATTGGTTTAGAAATATTATGTTTCAACACTCTGAAAAGTAGATCCCACTCTAAACCTTATTGATTTTCGGTCAGAACGTTAAAATAAACTTTTAAAATTATAATTAGATTAATATTAGTAAATGATAGGGTTGGTTGTCGTTGTAGATTTCATTTAAAGGCACACAAGGCGAATAATACATGTCTCTATTGCAAAATCAGCAATATCAAATTTTAAGTGTATCTAAAGGGGGAATTGGAAGAGCCACATTACAAAGCGTGAATAAAGTTCAGTTACGCGAGACTATTGTATAAAACGAAGCTAGATTGTATTACAATAATAAAGATCTTATAAAACGGTGCCCAATTTCGATTTTCTTAGCATTGTATCTTTCGGTTTTTATAACACGTTAAAGAAACATAAAAGAAACGCGATGACGTTCAAATACATCAGATGATACGAAAATGAACTGCAAAAGCTGGTTATCTTCTTACATGCTTCTTACAAAGTTGGTGCGATGACGCGTTATGCGACGTTACCCAATAGCGTATTTAGATTTTGTTGGCAGCGTGAGAGCTTTCATGAAGATATCGTTTGTATCACCTCTCATACAGACATTCTCAGCTAATTTATAATTGAATTCGCTTTCAAAAATCTTTTCTCGTATATTACCTGGGACTGAACCAGTGACTTATAGATCGTATCATTCGTGGTAGGGCTTCGTTCTCCTGAGCCACGTCTCCCATGCACTTGGAAGGGCCAATACTCTTCAAATTTGTTCATTTTACACTCAGAAATTATTATATTCATTATTTAAAGTATTCTTTGGAAACAAAATTTCGTCAATCCGTAGAAAAATATACAAAAACCTGCTGGTCATCCCCCTTCTCCAAGGTTTTTAGGACATTTTTCTTTTATAAGGTCATACTAATCCCTCACTTTTCTTTAGCAGTTTTCAGAAGTATTTAACCTATTAATATCAGTAGCTAAATAGTTATATACCAGAATTTATCGAATTTTTTCTTTGATCCCTTTCAGTTTTTAATTTACATCATATAAAGTAACCTATTTTTACTTAAATTTTCCAGTAAATAAAAGCTTTTTCCTTGCCGCACAATGAAAGGTTTCGTACTCTGCACAACTGCTTGTAGCGCACAGCCCAAGTTACACGGCACGTTAAAGGAAGCTCTGGTACGTTGAGTGTCACTTCAGAACTTTAGGAGAATAGAAATGACAAGAAAAGAGGTTGGATTTGGAGGGTAGCTCGTGATCAGGAAATGTATTGTTTCTTATGAATCGACGTTTATGACTCAAAGGACAGTCTTGAGACTATGTGCTGCGAGAGAATGAAAGGAGGAGGATTGATTGCGTGTTTAAAGGCGAAACTTTAATTTTTGTTTTTTCTCTCTTTCCTAAATTCCAAAATCTATCTTTCCAAAGTTTTACTGGTAATCAAGTAATATAATATGTAATAATGATAATTTAAAATGGATATATTTCTATCCTTTCCATAATTTTTCAAGCATAATGAAATGTAAAAAACAAATAATTTGTGTTAGTTAACTGGCTTAGCCGCATCTAACTGCGTTATCCTGCGTTCATGAAAATAATTTTGTAATAATAAATAAAAATGATAAATTTTTAATTTTTATCATTAATTTTGTAAAAATTATTAAAGTCATATATGTTCAATTTGAGAACTAATTCTTTCAGTGTGAAGAGCCTTCGGCAGCTGATACACTTTACCAAAGAGTGTATGAATGATGTATCTACTACATGATATCTAAGGGTGACTGTTTCTGTGGGAAAAATTATCGAAGACCTCCTAAGATAATAATATGAACTTAAAATCGCATTAAAACGATTGAAATGCAAAGAATTATATGACGCCTCAATAAAATGAAAATAACTTTGAAGAATCGTTATTTTACATTCCATTAGTTAAATAATAATAAGATGTACAGGCACACTGAAATGTGATTGTAAATACCTACAATGTTTTATGCCATATAGAAAACTCAGAGAATAATATTGCCTTGCTTGGATTGTTTGCATGTATACGCACACATATCGTACAAATTTCCCACATTAATGAGAAATAACCTCAATAAAAACAAATATATAAAACGACATTGTATTTAACATTTTGAAGAATAAAAAATTTACATTTTATTTCAATAATTTCACGCAATATATTAAAAGCACTGATGAATATTTGATACCTAGAATGAAATTTAGCTATGAAATTATTTGCAGCATGAAATTAACATGAAACATTTAAGGTGATTGGAATGACCTAAGCCAGGTGAATTCATTTAATGCAGTTCTTATTTTGAACCATTTTCATAATACTCAATCCAAAGCAATCATCCGAAGAAGAAACTTGTGCAACCTTTGTATTTACTCATTTTAGTGTAGACATCAAATTAAGCAGAAATGTAGTAAAATATGTCAAAATGTATGTTTCATTTAATTGGCATGAATTACTTTAATTTTATATGACAATTAAATTTGTTGTTAAAAGTGAATATTATTTTACACTTTTAGCAGATGAACTATCCATAGTCCTGGAATGCGAAGGTTGAACAAGTGAAATTTTATTATATTTAAACCTATAATTTTCGATCTATTTCATGAAACATTAAAGAAAATTAAACACTGTCGCATAATTGAAATTCCTATTACCAATTTTAATTAATACAGAAGAAAATTGTTATTTAGTAATGTGTACACTACATTTCTAATCTCAATTCCCCATGAGGTACCTATACAATGTAGATTGTTAGTCATCAAATATGTGTTATTGATAAATAATGTTAGTTATTGTCATACATCAAACAAATTTACTGTACTTTGTTACAAGGCGATGTATAGTATTCACGAAGGCGCGATCGAGGGCCGAAACGAAGAGTAAACATTAATGAAGAATAAAGTTTTTTTAGTATTTATGGTCGAATTGAAATATTGAATAAATAAACACGTATGTTATGAACATCCTTTTTGATATTTAGTCACTGATAAAAATTCAATGTATTACACTTATTTTATTGTTTATGTCGTAATTCGCGGCATCGTGAACCCTCTAGGAAGGAACACTTTGCGATATAGAGCACAACCACCTTGCCTTATAGAACCCGATCCTGACTGCTGAAGAGCTGGTATACGTACCGGTAGCGGAGTCGGCAATAATGGCGACGATGGTGTTGGTGGTCGCCCCAAAACAAGTGAATGTCGACGGGTTTCTCGTCAGAGTTGGCTCGCGGCGGCTTCATCAAAAGGGAGTTCTGTGCGAGGTGCGCGGCGAGAGAACAGCGTCTCCCTTACCCCACCGTCATCACCGCTCTTGTGTCCCGACTCCAAAGGCGGTGACGGACGAAACAAGGGCGGAAGGGAAGAGCGGTGGTGGTGATGGAAGATGAGAAGTTGCTGCGGGTGCCCACTGGAGCGCGTGCTGCTGGAACAGAGATATCACTTGTGTCCGCAGCCCTCGCTAGTTCTGTTACTTGGATTCTATACCACGTATTGAATGTGATGAGTCTTTGTGGAAGTGGGGAAGACAGTGGTGCTGTAGGGCGATGATGATAATAAAGCTCTTGAGTTAATGGACTTACAGAGAAACACTTAGCACTTTCGTTAATAAAAGATCGTACCAATAATCGACATTAGCTAAGCATGTACTTTATGATAGGATAATACTTTATATAACATGTTTAACAATTAATTTTCAGCATTATTTGAGTACAAACGTTTATTGAAATGCATAATAGGGAAGAATACATTTTTTAAATTATTTTCGATATCAGATTTCATTTAATTGGTATCTGTGAAGAGTATATTTTATATTTAATCGTTTTTAAATGATAAATTAACAACATGAAATTGGAATTTTTTATGAAAATTGAAATGTATTTTGAATTAAATAAATAATTAATGATTCTGCATCAAATTATTTTGTTTTTTCACCTTGTACAAATATATCGATGCAATAGCTATACTTCAACTTCAGAATTTAAAAAAAAATATCTTCAAATTATTGTTTTCTAATTAATCATTGACCCTTCCAGTGAACAAAATATTAAAATATTGAAATTTTTTGATATGTCTGGAGATATAGTACAAAACATACGCCGTATAATTAATGCAAACTACTTCACCTTGTACAAGATAAATCTGTCTTTCGGTCTGGCAACAAATCGCATTTATCGTACCGGTAAAAAACACATTTTCGATGATCACGTCCATATGACGTGGTGAAAAACAAACTTAGATTTGCGACATAACATTTGAAAAATGAAAAATTGCGAGCACGCCAGATTATAATGACATAAGTTTGATTATCGATTTGATATTTATCGTGTGGATATAAATATAGAAGAAAATAATCTTCTATACAGTTATTAGTAGCTAATAGATAAATGTAAAGACTTTAATTATTTAGGGGTCTATTTTTAAAATACCAAAAAATAAGAACACATTTTTAATAGTTCTCAAACCAAAATTTATGTGGTATTGCATACAAATGCGGTATTTAACTTAGCAATACAGAGAGAAGAATTGAGCAAATTTAGATAAAACATTTATGAAACAGTAAATACAAAATTAACAGGATTATAAAACACCTGACATCACTTAAATATTACTCGGAATATATAAACCTCGCATGTTTGTTCAAAAAACAAAAGGAAGTACATTTGTGAAAAGCCTGGCAATACATGAGTGATATCGATAGTCGTATCCTGGATGTCGCAATTCTGGTGCATTTTTTCGATTCTAAAATACAGCTTTACTTTGCTTGTTTTTTTATCTTCAAAATATTACTACACAAAGCTACGATTGGTGCAATAGCGTAACATGCTTGCTTTTGACGCTTATGATCATTCTCTTTCAGAGATAAGTGTGCACTCTGAAAGCATATGACGTCAATTCTTGCGCCACCGAGAGAGAGAAAAAATGCAGTGCTCATCCATTATTTGGCTGGTGGGCAATATTTGCTTCTGGGAGGGTTCGGATGACGTTAGCAGAGCGAGAGAGTGGAGTGAAAAAAACACAAAGAGAAACGTCAGCAAATAAACAAACATGCAAACCGAGGTCGTTCACTTTGAAAGTGAGGGTTATGTCATGGGGGCAGTATTTCCATCTCAGTTTCGTGTTATATGAATGGATACACTGAGATAACGAGTTTTGAATACGTTTCGATTTTGTATTCCTCTGGGTTTGTAATTTTTTTTCTTCATGTACAACCTTTCTTATGATATTCTTCGGATATTCCTTCCATCCAAATATGTTTACCACACCAGACACGTTTATTACTTTTTGCGTGTTGTATCTCATTCTCGTATATGAAATATTCCTTTTTCAAATCACTGAACCTCACATATATTATCCATTCTATATGATACACATATGAACAAAAATTGCTGGGTAACAAGACATATTACGTTTCAAAAACCGTCAAATATAAACATTCCAGAATAGTCTATTTCCAAAGATTCAATACCGAGCCATTTTCCGACAAATTTAAACAAATTATTTTTCTCCTCCTGCTCAATTTTGTAGCCTATAAATTATGTTATTAAAATATATTGTGAAACTGTTTGTTTGGAAATGAAAATGATCTCTTGAATAATTAATACGATATTTATACACATTGAAAAACTAATATAAAAAAGTGCATTTGAAGAAGTGAATGGGACATCACGACTCTATAATTACAAATAATAAATAATTAAGCCTCATATTATTGACATCACTTTTTTATGATATGCTTTTAGTATTATATTAGTTGATTCGCCACTCCTTAGCCAACCTGAGCACCCCAGGCTCCCCCAGGGTGCCCATATTGATCACGGCGTGATGCGGACGCTCGGTCGTCATGAGACAACCAAGGGACAGGGCCCCCGCCTTCAAACCATCCTCTACACCCGGCCTCCCAGTAGCGGGATTACAGACACACGCCACCGCGCCCGGCCTATTTTTTTTTAGTATTGTAAATAATTGAATTTTATTTTAACCTTTATTTCTATGGCAAAACTGGTATATTTTACATTATAATTTATTTCTCTTATTTAACTATCTTTTGTAAGTATGTTTATATTAATTGTATATATTCGTGTCCTGACCGTTGGTTTCCCGTGGTTCCCAACGGTGCTCATTTAATCGGTAGTTGCAGCACACTTAAAATATATTTTACAACTAAATAAAACAATATTAAAGATGCACTAAAGGATGCTAAATAATAATAATAATAATAATAATAATAATAATAATACGATACAAATCACAAGAAAATAAAATTACAATCATTTTAAGTTTAAAACAAAGAATTTCCAAAAATTAAAACTGCAACTATCCGTTCACTGAGAGTGAATACCAGGGCATTGTATGCACAGCCTACGGCCCTACTGAAGGGGAATTTTACAGGCGTACAGGCAACAAAAAGTCTCGCCACACATTTGTACATAAATAATATTTGTAAATAAAGCGCCCTATTGAAATGGAATTGAATATTAGTTTGATTGTTTGTAAAAAGAGGAAAACAATATTCTTAAAATAAACACTGAAATTTTATTTAAATTGAAACTTAGAAAAAACTTGCATTTTTTATTACAAACGTATTCACAAACTTGAATAATGTGTACTTCATATCTTTCGTTTTATACCCTTCTCACTCTTTATCCCATAACTGGTATCTTTCTTTTAACGAATATCCATTCTCTTCACCTCTTTATCCCCTCTTCCTCTCTACACACTGAACCATTACGTAGTTGAGAGTCACAAGCCGATTGTCGAGGGTAATTGCGAGATCAATGAGCGATTCGTAGATAACCCTCGTACCCAACAGCGATATCTCACTCATATTTCCATGCGCATTGAGTTCACGCTTTTTGACGATTGCATTCTTCTGTTTTTCGTTTGTGCTTGTCCCAGTGACGGCGTATGAGATATCATTGAAGTTCTTTGTGCATCAGGAGGCCTTTGTGCGAAAGAGATTTGATTGCATATGATATGTTTGCGGATGACGGTCGTATATCCACTTAGGGTTGTGTGGAGGTTATATTTCTTTGGTATGTGTTTGTCAATCGTTTTGAAAATGATTACAATATCTCGAATTTACTTATCTTTTGCTTTCTGAATGAATGTTTTGCAATCAGCATAGTCTCTTAAATTGTTATAAAAGGCATCTAAAGTCACTAGTTTTCTAGGGACTGAAAATATCTCTACTAATTATTTAACATTTCAAAGCTTTTTCTTTCAAGAAGGTTTTTCCTTTAAATATGTTGTTTAAATGCAAAACAATATACTAGTTTTAACAAATATTTAATTCATGAATTGAATAATATGGTATTCTTTGTCACACCTTTCTCACAAAGTCGTCACGTGAAAAATCTTCATTTTATTATTATGATAATGTCACTTTACCACTTCCAAAAATAATGCTGGCGCGTTTTCCCGCCTCGGACAGTTGAGAGTAATATACTAACATTATTGTTTAGTCCTTGTATATTTCGCGCATCGCTCATATTGTTATAACATATTCACAAAAATCATACTTTCTGTGTTTCCAGCTCCGTCAAATCTTTTTTCCGTCTCTGTTTCACATTATAGAAATAAAATTGTGGAAGAATCAGTATACAGAAGACTCTACGATAATTTATCATGTAAATATATCAAGTTCTCTCCCTCTTTCTTAACATTTTCAGTGAAAATGCATCGTAAATAGGGAGTCTTGTCACTGTCAATTACCGAAGGATTCCATATATTATCACACTGGAATATATTACATTTAAAACTTATGTCACCCATGGTAACTAATAATTCAAATTTAGACTTTTGTTTCATTATAGCGATAAACATTTTACGTGTCATTGAAATTCTAGAAACTATCACCAAACATTGGACTAAGAAAAAACAAATTCTATTATGATTCTAAGTTTTAGCTATTGATTTTACTTAAACAAAGATAGTTATGGAAATTGTGTTTCTAATTTCACATATTCATGCTCAACACAGATACATTACGCACTTACAAGAATATACCCATCAAAATTAGTTAATTCACGTATTTATCTATTGTTTTATAGTCAAAATATCTTGTAGTTATTTCTTTCAAATGTTTTTCTTATTTGACTATTATTTCAACGAAGAAGATATTATAATTTGATACTAAGGAAATAACTTTTGAAAAGGTTATTGCGTGGTCTGCATTACATGAATCCGGAAAACATTTGTCTCGTTTTACCCATTCTATTCTCATCCAAGTCGTTCTGTTCGCATCCAGCGTCACTTCGAAAGTTAGAATCGATTCCGAGTGAGTATCGATACTAGCACTTCGATACTTCAAGGTATCTAATAGGTAGATATAATTTATGCTTCGATACTTGATACAAAGTTTATTTATATGCAAAAAACAAAAAGTTACAAATCGCTAAAACTGAAAAAAAAGGTGCACGAGTAAAGTTGCAGGTAATGATGATTAACACTCTCACTTCAGAATAATCGTACGACAGGAAAATTAATGTATGTCGTAAAATATTGCAGAAGAGTGTCAGAGTGCAGAACAAAGTATTCAGTATTGGTACTAAAGGTCGATGTTTCAAACTCTACGGGTGGCCTTTTCCCGTCAGTTTCACACTATTTCGTGAAGTTTGATACATAGATACATCAACAACAACAACCCTCGTGTTTGCAAACCTCCTTTGCAGACGCATGTAATCTATGAACACTACTACCCCACGTGAGGCTGTCACAAAAAGTGCCTAAGTACCCGTTCGCGCGTGAGGGTTACAAATTTAAAATTTCGCTTTGTTTTATAAATATCCATCAATCGGTGTAGGTTTGTATACTACACATTCAAATAAAACATTGATCTTTATATATTCTATTCCGCATTATATCTTTATTTATCGATCACAATCTAGATCCCTTCTCCTGCACACGTGCTAACTCCATCCTGACGTAACCCTCCAACGCCAGAAGTTAAACACGGCTCGCGTGAATTAATGGGAGTTTTCGACTCGCCTATCAGAAAATGCAATTTATTGGAAAGCTGTCCCTCAGGCGTAGCAGTTTCCCTTTGCACGCCCCCATCCAACCCCGCACACCCGTTTGGAGAAGGGTGTGCGCATGCCATCGCCTGCGAAGCATTGACATGACAGCGCACTATGAAAGTGAGCACATGGACGACGAGGGAAAGGGTTGATGTCTGATCGCAAGGGTGGAGGAGGAGAGTCGAAAACCAGCGTCTGCCAGATATTAGCACGATACTGCTGCTGGTAGTGTGTCAGAGAGAAAACGTTGATGTAATGACAAGAGAATAAGGGGTTTTGTGGCACCGGGCTTATATTACGAGAGGTTGTCAGGGTGTGGCAATGACTTTTATAAATAATATTCATGTCTAGTAATATCTGTTGTATATTACCAGAAAAATACGTAACAATATGTATGTTATATATGCTTTTTAATATGAAATAACATTTGAAGCAAAAATAAAGTTGAATTATTCAATGTGAGCGAAAGGACTAGTTGCCATTTCATGCATTACTGTAGGAAAAGGAAATATTTCGAAATTTCTTTGATTTCTGTTAATCTGACTAGCACCAGAGGTTAAAATTTTCAACTATTGTGTTTTTTTATCATTTCCACGTAATAAGAACGTAATAAAAACATAAAAACTAATTATTGTTGAGTAAGCTCTGGTTAATTCAGAAATAAATTCAAGTAATCCTAATTGTTTGAATGTAACTAGAACAATGCAGGTTGTTAACATGTTTTTTCCTCTCCTTCCATTCATATGGTAGTGTAGTTATGAATACTGTCTTAGATTTTGACAACTGCGTTATTAACCACCGATGGATATATCAATGGCGTTGAGATCTGATAAGGAACTAAATAAATGCTAAGAAGAATGAATGCACCAAACCAAACTTATTCACAATGAGTTGAGTCCAATACATTACGCCATCTGTTCAGTAATAAATGAAATATATATATTCCCACTTTAAATAAAATTTTCCCATTTCCTAAAAGTAAACTTCTCTTCATACTACTTTCCTAAATCCCAGTATTACAACACATCATGTATGTAATAAAGATTTACTTCAGCTTGTACTTGAGAAGCAGTACTCCTCATTCTTCAAAACACTTTACCATTGAGAAGTCATTATTAGGCTTCATTATTACGTCAACAAAGAATTATTGTATTATTACATCAAGCAAATTTTATTTATTCAGCAAGTAATGGCTAGGAGCGTTCTTGCTCTTCGCCAAGTCACCCCGGGTTCAAATGTGTAGCTTTTCACATGAATGTCCCAGTTCATATAGCTGTGACTACTGAAAAGCGAACCTTCCTTACTCTATCCACCTCCTCCTTAGTATCAATAACTCTAACTGTTACTAACCACTTCTAGTAACCCCTCCACGTGAGCCAAGTTGTTGGTAAACCCTACTAACAATGGTCTACCATCAACTTCTACCTCCTATCGCTCCATGTAGATAAGCTTCAATAACACGTTACATTTCCCATTTAAAAACACTTCAACGGGAAAGAAATGATGGCAATTTAACTCAGCTATTTACTGAGCAAACTTCTGGGTGTTTTCAAACCACAAATTGAACATATCCATGTCTGCTACATTTTGCTGTAGTCTATGCGTGTGAGTGATTTTAAAATATTTATAATTAATCCGTGATTTCGGATCTTCAGAGCTTCATACACAGATTTATCCTAGAATGTGTTACTTCAAGGATTTCAATCATCAGCATCAATATCCTGTATCGGTAGGTACGGGCAAAGCGATCTCTGCAGTTATGAGTAATCAATAGAGCAATCCACCGAATTTTAAAGCAGAGATGCACTATCACAACAAAAGGACACTGTCTTCCAGAACATATATTTGCATAAGTTTGAAGAGACATTTCTTATAATTAGCTTCCGGAAAAGAATAATCTTTGCATATAGTTAGTGCTAGGATAAAAAATACGTTTTTAAGAAATGTTTTTATCAGTCTTAAATGGAACAACAAATTAAGAGTTGGGATTATGTTACGTTAAGAAACAAAAGAGTAGAAAACCGTAGTGAAATAATATATTACTGGGAAATTAAAAAATAATGTAACTCATTTTTGTGATTATCTTGTCTCGTTAGTGAACCATGTCTTCTATACAGCATGTTATAGAGAGAGATTCGCTCTTTAAATAATAAATGTTAAAATGTCATAATTTTATTTCGAAAATGCTCAGTGAACTGAATAGGACATAGACTTCCGAACTTCGAGTCACCTCAACAGTTTCAACTTTCACAATTCTTTTAAGTTATTTCATTTAACCTATTCAAAAGATAAAATTAAGTCGAATGTAGGAAAGTAACAATGATAAATAGTTATATTCTACTGTTTAATAATAACCGAAATTTATATATTTTAGAACTCCGGTTCGTAATGTAAAGCTACAACCCTAATGAGCTCGTAATGGGTTTTGTACATTAAATGAGATATTTTCTTTGTTATATAGTTTATTCATCAAATGTTAAATTATGCAGAACATCTGAAACAAGAATAAAGAAACAAAATCGGCAAACAGTTTAATAACACGGAGAATGATGATTTTGAAGGAATAATAGTTTATCATTATCACAAAATAAAGAAAAAAATATTAACATCAAAAATGTTATACCATAAAAATCTTTTTAATATTCATTGTGCTAAGCTGAAATTATATTATTTTCATTGTTTACCTCTTATGCACAGACTACTGTCATTCCCCGAAGTTGTTTCCCTTGTTCTTACATAATTTATACCAGTACCAGACAATAATATTTATCAGCAGGAAGAAATAAACTCCCGCAGGGACGATATTCGGTTGGTGAAACAGGTTGTTGAAAATGTATTTTATCTGTCACTTGTACGTACTCCAAAGAATATGAAGTATCGTAAAGGCAACTTGTGTACGCTAAGGTTCTATTGAACATCACAATTTTTATAAACAAAAGCGCTAAAAGCATCATTAAAATTTAACACGTTTCAATTCAGTTTGCATTTAAATTTTCTTCAGCATAAAAGCTGTTCGAAATACCTTTTCGAGGTTTTGGTGAGTTTTATTATTTACAGTTCTAGAAAATTTATTAAAGAGCGTTTTATTATTTTAGAGTGAAAGGATCTTGTGCTCTCGAATAAAGATATTTTTATAAATAGTTATCGTTATGAATTTATATCCAAATAACTACAGTTATGAATTTATATCAAAATAATGAATAGCTATAAATATACGTTACCATACAAACACAATTTATTTATTTTTCCTAGACTTTATACATGTTGGATAAAATTCTGTACAAATAGTGATAATATTTGTACAGAATTTTCTGTACAAATACTGGATACTACGGGGATAAGTTGCGAACAATTAATTTTTTACACTATGAAATTTAAGATAATAATCACATATTGTTTTATTGACACGATATTGATGGAATTATGAATTGAAAATGAAAGTAATATCCGGAAATATTATGTTTGTTTACAATTACATAATGACGTACCGAAACAGAGGCTGATTAAATAAAAGTAATGATGTCGTTGGGAAAGTAAATAGGATATAGAATGATCTTATCATGTCACCTTTGTAGTTTTGTGGGCGGAGAATGTTGAAACTCTGGAATATTGTACTACTATAAAAGATGATAATTGTGTCGGATTCCAATAATACATATTCTCTGCAATTCAGTGTATAGGATCAATTATTGTGCAGTTACAAAAAAAAAAAAGACTTAATCACCCACAATTAAAGGTCATTAAAAATGTTCAAAGCTTTTTTTTTTTCATGACATTAATTTTCGGAGGTATCGACCTCTGTAAATGTTACATTTTTTAATATAAATTATTCACTTTGCTTTTATTAAATTTAAACGTAATACCTGTAAATAATTTGATAATATGAATATCGATAATAACTGAACAGAAGAAAAGTTGGAAATCTGGATTATTGTATTAAATAAATGTTGTGTAGAATTCAGAGTTTCAAAATTTTCTTGTAACTTCCTTTTTTAGGAGGATGTAGTTTTGTGACGAAGAAAGACCCATAAGTGATGTAACCTTTTTCTCCACTTCTTAAATAAACTTGTTTGTCGGGGACAAACCACATCTCAGTAGACTGAACTACCAACATTTCGGTCATCATGCTGTGGTCTTTTTCTATGCAATGTCCGAGTCGTGCAGACTTGTGTGTCTAGGGAGAGTACGACAGCGACTTAGATCTGTACGACTATTGAAATTGCACTGAAAAAGGCGACAGCAGTATGGCTGAAATGTTCGTAGTTGAGATGTGGTTTTTCCGTCGACTCTGGTCGAAGGAGCATGCGTTTGCTTAACATCTCTTATGTAAACACCTTTTTCATGAAATTATAAGAAAATGAAAGTCTAAAAATTATACAGGTACTCAAAAATAAACAAATTGGTGAGTTCCAAATCTAAACATACGTATTCTTGGGTGTTTTGACGCTATTAATCCAGATCCATATTTTCTGTATTTAAGGATTTTTTTTTCACTATTTAAAACAATGGAGGATGATAGAGACGTTTCTGGTCCCGGATTCAGATACAACGGGTCAAATTATATAAAAATACATCTGTTTAGTGTGTGGAACAGACTAATTTGTTTATTTTTATTGCTTGTGTAGTTTATTTCGGGTATTTTATATAATTCCGTATTTTCTTCAGGTGTTTGCGTCTGTGTTATTAAGCAATATTCCCGTGCGGTGAGTCAACTTCCCTTTTTATTATCTCCAGTAGATTCTTCCCCAGTGAAGTTGTTGGCCTGATTACTGTAGTCTGTGACGTAAAAGCTCTTCTTCCTTTACACCAATTAGCGGAATCTTCCACCAGAGAGGTGACGCCGCCAATGCCGAAGCCGACGCCTCTTACAGACCCTAGAGGCTTCCTCTCTTTTCCAGCACGGTGCTGCCGTTTTGTACGGTTTTCAAGATAACCACTGAACGCTCCCTTATCTTTCTAACTTCGTAGCAAAAGAGCAAACTCTAATGGGCTTCTTAGAAGAAAGAACCTCGGGCAATTTTTTAAAAGAAAAGATTAATTTTTTTAATTCATCGAGCGAGATAATTTAAAGGATTGGCTTAATTCTCTTGTTTATAACTTTTGCATTTTCGTGTAGTGATTTACATCAGAATTTAAAATGTATAACGAAGACATAATAATTAATTTGTATGAAGAAAGTAAGGTTTAAATGTGATTTTTATATAATGTCATATCTTTTTTAGNTATATATATATATATATATATATATATATATATATATATATATATATATATATATAATATAAAGTTTAAAAAGAAACTTCATTTTTAGATTGCGTTTTATTAACAGTGTGTTGAAAGATTATGTTAGGTCTACTTTAGCAAGATTATTGTGAGATACAAATGATAGCGTTAAGAAGTAATGTTGTTTAGCTATTTTGGACAGAATAGAACGCTTTGATATCGTCACTAGATTGGGTTTGAAAAACAAAACAGGAATACTGATATATCTAAATTACAGAATTAATATTTTTAACTGCATTAATTACGAGGAATCCTTGAACTAAGAAGTCAATAAACATACACACAATAAATATTCAATAAATCTACCTTGTATAAAAATCATTTGTAACAGAATTTTCCAATGTCACTTATTTTTCGAGATAATGAGCAATATATTATATCAATGTCATAGTGAATTATAATGAAGGGTAATTGGATATAACCTTGACATTAGAGAAACACGTTGGGTACGCAAAACATATTCATTTTTTGATGGCATTATATCCAAATTAGTTTTATAAAGAAACGATTGTAAGGAATAATAACAATTTAGAGAATAGTATTATTTGACAATGATATCATCGCCCTTTCAGCACTTTCATTTCCTTATTTTCCTTTTCATTAGCTTGTTCTGCATTAAATCCATTAACAAACAATTGGTACGTTTTCATTAAATGGTTGATTTGATTGGCGTGATTTGAATTCCCAATTGTATTGTTCATGTAGTGTATCCTTTTATACCGTTTCTGATTCCTCTGCGTGGAGAATATCCTATATTAACTCGTCACTTGGTATTTAACCTCAGATTAAATGACGCGACCTATAAATGAGCGTATTGCTCTAAGCACTAATGCGTTATTAATTTTCCCCAAGGAGGAAGTGAGGTTAGGAATGTAATGAGGGTGGAGGGGAGCCGGAAGAGGGAGCTCGCCCGTGTGGCCCTGGACACGTGTCGGCAACCAAGCGGCTAATCTCGTACACATAGGGGGACTGGTGCAGGACAGGTAGTAGAGAGTGAGAGAGGAAATCCTCGCTATCTCAATTAGCACGCTATACGCTCATTAACATGAATCATGGAGAAACAAAACAATTATTTATTAATATGTCCTTTTTATTAATTACCCATCATTATTCAAATTTTTCTCGCAAGTAAAATCAAAAACGTTTGTGTGGCACAAGACTTCTACTTCTTTTTCTTTAACCTTAAATCGAATTTATATTTGTTATATTTTCTCAGAAGATCATTTGCAATGATCTATTCCTTCACTCTTAATCCAAAAGAAAACTCTTGACTTGAAACTAAAGTTTGCTGACCGTAGTATTCTTATCCGTCTGTGTAGTTATGTTTCCATGCAATTTCCTCTTGCATGGTTTGTTCTTCTTGATAGCCTTTCCTCGTATAGAAGGTGGTGACTGTTAGGTCTATTTACAAAAGCTGAATCAGAATAGGCAACATATATGATTTTCAACCCATTGAGTCAAAATAAAGTTTGATAGGCAAAATGGTTGATACAAGAAAAATGGTGACATAATACCGCAAATTTTCTGAGAATAGAGATATCATATAAAAAACTAGTGAAAACACACGATTACTAAAATTAGATAAAATCGCACGGGAAATTAAATGAAACTAACACTGTATACGATAATACGAACGTTTGGTGTAATTTAACAAGACTTTTCCTTACCTGAATAATACGGCAGATTCTACTTTCACCCATCTGCCAATTGTAGGTATGTTACACTTGCTTTAGAATTTAGCATTAGCGATGTAAACTAGAAGTCAATGGAGACATGAATATTTTTTGATAATATACAGAGGATCATTACGAAACTCTAGTACAATTCTCAACGACTATTATTTAATTCTCACCAGACGCGTCAGTGCTGCCACTTGTTAATACTCAAGTAGTTTGTAATATCCTGCTCAAATAAATGAGTCAAGTAGCTTCTTTTCTTGATGTGATTTTTAAATGTAACTTAAAAACGAACAGATGAAAGTTAAAACAATAGTGAATAGTCAGCATAATTTAAATTCTCTGAAGTACGATACTTCGTTTGTTGTACGCTGAACTGAAGAGGAACGCAAATTTTTCTGGAATATTTGCTTATTAATGTATATGATTATTGTTTGAAGGAGTTAGAATGGAATGTGGAATCGACATTGAAATATTAGCATTTTGGAATCGGTAAATCCCTAGTTTTTTATTTACCTTTATATCTCACAGATTTCATACCCGCACAGAGTTCTTACATATTTCATATCATAGTTTACTTCCTGATTATGAAATATTAATTTTTTTATTCACTTTATTAATTGTCATTATACAACATAATATAATTGCACCATTTATCTTGTACTATTCGCGTAATATTTATCGTACGCCATAGAACACATAGTATTCTTGATATATAGATTTCTTTCAATGATGATTGTAAAATATTTTGCGTGCAACACGTTCGTGTATTTCACTTATAAAATTGTGTAGTGTGCAATTGTTTGGCCTAAATTTACCTAAAATCTTTCACTGTAAAGTGAAAGAAAAATCTTTTCTGTTTCTGTACGTAAAATAATAGAGTTCTTATGAACCGATAGAAGAATAAGATTTTCATGTACTACACTGCTACTCATATGCTGTTTAGAAAAAGCGAAAATGCCATTTTGGAGATTCCCAATTATTTTTTGTAAGTTAATGAAATATTTGTAAGTGTTGATTTTTGGAATGTACAAAGAATATGTATGATGATACATCGAATCACCTTTTTGCTTTTCTTGCCATTTGAAGAACGTGTACATTGTTTTATAAAACAATCGAATTATTTATCTTGATGTTTGATTTTTTCAAAAGAACGCAGTTTTCATGTGGGTTTATGAATATTACTAAGATGAACTACAGATTTGAATACGATATTTTCCTTTGTTATGTTCAACTAAATTTCAATAATAGAATTGTTAGAAAGTTCAAGTACTTCTCCCACGACCAGCGAACTCTCGAACACTATACTTTGTCGGTGTCAAAGTCTGCCTTTAGCACCTCATGCCACCGTTAACTCAGCAAAACCACAAGCGTAACTCGTTCCCATCGCTTATTTCATCACTTTCAACAGACGGCAAAGCTCCTGCTACGCGTGGCCTCATCATTAGCTCTGTTTGTAACGAAGCATTAACAGACTTCCCTTTTAACTAGGGTTGCAGCCATGGCTTTCCCGATTTATCTCATTTTCCTGTGTTTATATCTTAAGCTTCATTTCTCCGAAACATTCCTGTAATTTACTTCAAATGTAGTACATACTTTTTGTAAGTAACGTGAGAATTGTATGGTTATGAATAAGATCTTTTTTTTCCTCTTTGGGTTTGTAGATGTTTTGTCTCATTAGTTAGTAGGACTTCATTACTTGCTCCCTTTCTTTGTTGCAAAGCATTTGAGATTTTCGTATTTATCCGTTAAACAGTGGGAATAAATGTGTGTATTAAGATATATATGTAAAATGAATTAAATGATTAGTTTTTCTAATAAAACGTTTCCTTTAATTACATTTATTGTTGTATGTGTTAATAATAAACGCATGTTCTAACAATAAAAATCTTTAAATTCAAATGTCTTATAAATAGTACGTTTCTCTATTGTTTTCCGTACAAACCTTTTAATGTAATTAATTAATTTTTTATTGTTGCTCAGATTTAGTATCGTTTATTTTGTAATTTTAGTGTGTTCGACATATATATATTATTTGTTTTTTCTTATTTGCTTGATGATTCCGTTTGCGCAATAAGAAACTTATTTTATGAAACGAGGATGAAAGTTATTTATTTTTGTAGAAACCGTAGACTAATAAAATTGATAATTATTGAGTATTATTGTCTCTTTTTCACAACATCCTTCTTTAAAGTATTTGTTTTAGAATTAATAATAGTATATCAATTTATTATAATTTCAGCCAGTTTAATAATTTCATTCTCTCATTAAGGTTCGCTTTTTTGGAATAATAATTTATTAATCTCTCATCAAGATCAGTTTACAAAAGGCAGTCTCTTTTTAGGACATAATAGGGCATGTTATGTCCTCTCTTCGAATATTGCAATTATGTCTTCTCTTCGGATTCACTCCAAATTGTGGAAAATATGAGTGGTTGACATGAAACTAAGACCTAAGAGCACTATTCGTTTCCGTCTGCGTGGAAATGTTCTCGCTAAATTACCAGTTGCATCATTTTCTTTCACAAAGATTTTGTATCCTTGCATGAAAATGGAGCCAACTTCTTTCACAGAAAAGTCCTCATTGTTTTTCCTCTGGAAACTTTTACCATCATCAACATAAAGTAAGTTTATTTTGTTTAAGATTCAGGAGTAATACGGCTATTAAAAGAAACCCAACACTTGGAAGAAATATATTTCCAATTGAGTACCATAGATTTCTCACATCATTGTTTTTATAGTTGTCTTTTTTTTCATTATCCGGACACATTTAGCATTCAATGATATTAACTAATTACAAATCGAATTCGATATAATTTGAATGTTTATGATAAGAAAATGTAAAATGTCAGCACCTGGAAACAAATGAATAATACATATGGTTGGAGTCAGTACTGAAGAATGATTATGATGCAAATCGGTTCCAAAATATTATCTGCATTTTTTTAAATAATTTAAGCGATTTTAATTATCTTACTCTCGGAGAACAAGTCATCATTTTTTCTGATTTTTACATGGAACTAAAGAGCACGCATTGCGATATATTGATTCTTTCACATAATATTATTATTTTTGTTTCTCATGCGTGATCAATTCATTATTTTTTTCTTCGATGGCAAATATTCCATTATCTATTGGTGTGAACGATTATTTTTCGCAATTCGTATGGATATATTAGTTAGAAGTTCTCCAAAAATTCATTTTATATAGATTTGTGTCACCGAGGCATATTATTTGGACGCTTGTAAGTTGATTTTATTCATTTATTTTAATACGGTGGAAAGGAAATCTAACAACCTGTAAGTAGACAATGGAGAAACTTGGTTACCTATTAGACATGCTATGACTGCTGGTGAGTTATAAAATCTTTGGTAATGTTAATTTAAAATCATTCTTTAGAGAAAAAACAGTAAAATTGTATGTCTGGTGTTTCCTATTGTTGTCAATTAATACAAATTAAGATTAGTGCATCTAATTTAATCTTCCCTCGAGTCTGTATAATGCCGTCAGTAAATCCCTTCTTGTGTCGATATTTCATTGCTATTTCCACCGCTGCCCTATCTACACCATACCTTCTCCCTTCATTCTCGAGTCCCTATTTATGCGAAGGGACGGACAGCTCAGGTCGTCGCATGTAAATGTTTGTTAACAGTGGCAATGGAGGCGGTGTGAAAGGAGGGCTGCGTTACGTCCTCTCCTCTACCTAACTTCCTCCACTGCTCTCACCCGTGTTCACCCTTCAGTTTGTGCAAAGCTGTTTTAAGCGAGGAGCTACGGTAAATAATGTAGAGTAATTGCAGTTAAATCATGATGCATCCTCTGGCGATATTTTTAAACATAAAATCGTATTGAAATTTGAAAACAGAAACAATACCCTTTAATAATTCTTCATTGTTTGTCACATCGTGTGTAAAAAAAAGAGACTAATAGATCATGAATCATACATTTTTCGTTTAAGTTTATTCGACATTAAATATATTTTTATGTACTTTGATTATATCAGTTGACGAGCCCTAAAGCCCCACAAAAAATTAAATTAGTATTTTCCATATTTGTATNAAAGCCCCACAAAAAATTAAATTAGTATTTTCCATATTTGTATGTGTAATTTTTATTGGCATTTGTCTGGGCAATTGAGTCCATTAGCCATTGGTATAATTTAAATACACTTTTATATAACATTGTGAGAGTGTGGTATCAGAATTAATTCTACCGGTTTCAGAACAGGTATGAGAAAGAAGATATTGTATGCACTCGTTCGGCATTTTGATGAGGAGACTGCGCAAGACAGTGTTCCATCGCCGTTTTACCGCGCATTCTATCAGTGGCTTACTGGAACCAAGATGGTAGCGCGGGTGAATGAAGACTTCCTAATGTCCTCATGATGACAAGAATGACATGGAATTGAGGTGAAATGATTATGAGTGATTGTTGTGGTGGAATGAAGAAGATAAATATATTGTACTATTTCAAAATACGTGTACGAAGAAATGTCAACGTAATATATAAAAAATATGTTAGAAAAATTTCCAGCAATGTTCCATTTGTCTCTTACGTGACAACATTGTGCAGGTACACAAAACCTGGCTCAGAAACAGTGTAAAAATGGCTGACATTTTGGCAACATACACCAGAGATGAACAGCGTTCCGTGATTTGCGAAGTGAAGGTATGCAATCTATGATATGACATTTTTCACCATGTCATAACATAAAAATGTTTTTAGTAATTGAAAGTAGGTGTAATAGAGTGATATCTAAGATATGTTCCTCACCCGAGCTAAGCACATGGTGGTTTAACTCCACAGATACTCGTAGTTATTGAAGGAAAACAACTGCGAAGAGTTTAAAGGAGGGATTTTAAAAAACATTCGAGTGATTATACATTTTATTACAATTTACTTATTTATTCATTCATTAAAATAATCTGGAAATTAGGAATAAGTAAATAATATGGGAAAACAAAAGCAAACACACAGCTTTATGAAAGAGTCACTCTTTTTCCTGGTATTGTCTGGGATTCTCCAATTATTACATATAACCTGCTAGCCTCTTAATTTATATACTTTGTAATATGACCTGTCCTTTTGTTATGTTTTGAAAATAAAAAGTCAAGTCATGAAGAAAACATACAAAATTAATGAATTCCTATAACTCTATTCGAATAAGTACATAACGTAAGAGAAGAAATCAAGTCTGAAGAAAAAACTGAAAATATCATACTGAACGCTCAAATAGCAAATCTTATCATTCAGACCTATAAATTCTTTGATTGCAATACATTTTCAGGTTGAATGTAAACGATAATTGTCTTTGGTTTTGTTTAATCAGCCGTCCTTGGTTATATTATGTAGATTAAACGTTCAGCGGATAGTCAGACTTCGCGCATCTGTACTGATACTTCTCTACTAACACATCTGTAGTCTAGATAGTTACTAGTTATACGAGTGATATTCACATCTACTGGAATGCAACCAAGATTTTGTTGCTTTTCACGTTACTTGCAACAATTCTTAAGAAGAGCCCTCCAAAATTTTAAATCAACTCATCGAGTATTTCTCTCGAATTCCGCTTCACGGATTCCATAGAATATACTTTTATTAGTATAGATATAAGATACACAGAAGGAGAAGAAAAAATACTATGAGCCGAACAAAAATATAACGAAATACTGACTGGATATGATGATTTCAAGGTAATCTGAATAAAATAAAGTTGATACAAATAAATGAATTTCTTATGAAGGAAATGGTAATATGGAACATGTATATTGGGAATGTGAAAAAACTAGAATACATTACGATTGACTTGATACACGTGGAGATTGCCTTACCGGATATATGTGGAAATTTGAAAAATGAATGAATAACAATGGTTAAATAAAAATTTGATGATATTGTTACACCTGTAAACTTTAATCACAGTTAACCTATTCACATAATGCGTAATATTCTCCTGTTTCGTAAGATACCCTGTGAGATAGGTGATGAGGAAGCTAACTTCGGAATCGAAACACGGTCATTTTGGTGCGACGGAATATCTTCTTTTAGATGCTCTCCTAGTACGAATCATCGCCGTTGTCTCAATCTGCGCTCACTTGCATGAAATGTTGATGAACAGAGAGGGTTAGAAAAGGTTTCTTCATACGTCATCCAAACCAAAGACGTTTCCAATACAGGTATCAGTTGGGAGAATTATGCTGACTCACTTTTTCTTCTTCTTATTGTTGTATTTGTAAATGGGAAATGTAACTTATTGATATTGAGGCTTATCTACATGGAGCGATAGGACGTGGGAAGTGGGTGGTAGGGCTATTGTTAGTAGGTGGCTCGGTTAGCTAGGTTTACCGAAACCTGGAGGTGTTAGTAGGAGCTGATAATAAGTTAGTGATGCTAGGAGTAGTAGGAGATGGATAGAAGAAGGAGAGTTTGCTTTCCAATTGTCATAGCTATATGAACTGGGGTATTGAATTGAAAAGCTTCAGGTTTTTTTCTTGCCCCCTCAGCGAATTGAATCCGGAGTGTTTCAGCGGAGAAAAAGCATGCTGCTTGCGAGCCACCGGAGGGTCTTGACCTATTTGACCAGCAAGTAGTTCCATTCATGACGCGATGTATGAATAGTTGCGCTACCTCTTAAAAGTGGAATTATCAAATCTTATAAGCGTTGGAAGACAAGCAGTGAATGTGGAGGGGTATATCGAAGAATAAATAGCTTGAAAAATAGATTTATACCTAGAGTGTCCTATAAATTGCTAATATTCTTTTCCAAACATTAACTGTTTTCATTTGACCTATCTTTATTATCAATTGACAAACTGTTAAAGATTTGCATATTCTTTCACACGAAACGTATTAATCCTATCGGTACTAATAAAAAAAACGTTTTCTAACGCTGAAGTAACATCAGTTGATAATACATTGAAATAATTTAAAACAGCTGTAATGGAATTTATATAATACTTGTGATTTCATGTCATATCATTACCAATATTTAAATCAAACAAGTTTAATCCAAATAATTCACAATAAGTTTAAATAAACAATTTCGGAGGATTCTGTTCAATTTGTCTGAAAATATGAATCTGTAATGTGTTTCCAATCGTGTTTCATGATCACCAGTATAATATTTATATGAGCATAATCTCTGTTTTTTGACGAAGCATTGGCAACCTTGGATATCATAATTTCTCCCTCTGAACGTCATTGGCACCACACACTCCCCTGGAATCATATTGGAGAGAAATCTATTATCAGCAGCGTTACTATCAACTATCTACTCCCTCTCCTGACATGTAGTACATGTATATCAGTACCCTATTATTCCTGCTAGTGACTCCCTCCCACACTATGTATTCGTACATGAATATGCACGGGAAATATAAATCACTCAGTTTATTCACATATTGGTTCTGAAGTTTAATTAATTCTCCTCCAAATATCTATAAATGGGAAGATATTATCGGTTACTATTTAAGGGCTTACGTTTAATTTCTTTATATTTTCGTTCTTGAGAAATATAAAGTGACAAAATTTTTCTCATGCATATGTTTTAACGAAGTAACAGGTAATATTTTAGATTACAGAACAAAAAATAATCAAGATCATTAGTACTATAAAATATAATTTAAACACAAAATTAAAAATCGTTATGACAACGCATTACGTTATATTTTATTTTTTCAGAGTTACCATTTACAGCATGGTCCAATCAAGATTTTAAACATTTCGTAACATTAAAAAATGGAAATGTAACGAATAATTATTACTATTAAAATGAAAATAATTAAGTACAAAATTATCAGTAGTCCGGTTTTATTTATCGCGCAAATATATTCATATCAATGTAATTATAGTGATTGATGTTTCGTACTTCAATATAAATTCCCAATACATATCTTCAGAACTAATTTACGAAATAACTTTTTAACTCTGATAATTGGCAGATATCAAACCAATTATAATAATAATTTGTATTTCATTTGTTGACGATTTACTTTCCTGAGAATTACATTTTATTTTTGAATTATTTACTGATATATGTAGTACATTACAGAAAATCGTTAAGTAATATTTAAAAATAAATTTGTTGGAACCATAAAGTAATATATAATTTAACGAACCAAAAATGTATTGAACTAACTAATAATACAAAATTGCATTTTTGTAATACAATTCTACTATTAACATCAGTTATGTAATCAAGATACATGTACCTAAATAGTGAATAAAAAGATTCATAATTTTATTGCTTATTTTGCTACACAAGTTATTATCAACTAATCAATACCAATATGCTACTGTTGCAATAAATTTTTATGTTATTCTTCCTGTATCATATCATTCATGTATGTTTTAATTCTGTTATCATATTATATTTTATAAAAAATAAAATAAAANGGGATGGTCCCTTGCTTGCTTCCGGAGAGTAAATTAGTTTTTTTCCCTCCACGTGGTCATACGCAGTTTGTACTGTTTTTTGACAATAAATTTATTTATAATATTTCATGAAATTAGCTTACTTCTTTTTATACTACGTACAACTATTTTTAATATTCCTTCTATCACGAATTTAATGTAATAATGGAAAATACAAATTATTTCCTGTTTTAATTCACAAGTAATTTTCTTTTAATCATGTAGTAAACTCGATTCGTTTGCCAATTGAATGCTGTCCGAAATAACAGAGCAGATGAAATTCACCGTTTCCATCCATTTCTCTGCTAATATTGCGTGGTGGCTTAGTCTCCGTAGCACGTAACACTAATCGCAACGCCACAAACTACCATGATCGAGGACACACGCTTCTAAACCCCAGGGTCGAAATGTAAGCTGGCAGATTGTCTTCCGCACTGCCACGGCGGGAGGGCCGCGCCCAGCCCTTAGGGCATAGTGTCGCATTCGGGAGAACGTGCTTTCGGCTGGAACAATGCTCTGATAAGCACAACGTGTGTGCAGTTCGATGTATCCATGGTCACTAATCGCTTTGGAGCTTTAGAACTTCCCTTAGGTGAGAGTGGCGTCGCATACTTGATGAAGATAGCTGGTATTGTTCCTGACTAGGGGAGTGGAGAAGAGTCAGCTCTCATTGTTGCTCTGGAGTTTGAAACACGTGACATGGTTAAGGAGTAATTATAAAATGATTACATTTTTGGGCGTTGGAGAGTAGACGGTAAGAAAATGAAATTACTGTTTCATTGATATACCTTTTTTTTTCTTTTCGAGTCTGGATATTGTCTGCCATCAATTAATTCCATCATTAATTTTTTAGTTGTTAATTGGTTCCTTTTCTTTATTTCTTACTTAAAGCAGTTATTAACCTACGAGGCATTTAACACATATGTTCATTAATTGTTTATGGGTTATTGAAGTGTTAAAAATATTAATAATACTGGGAAAATTGTATTTCTCGTTAAATAAGAGTATTTGAGTTATAAAATTTCGTAACTTAATGTTAGATTTCGATGAAATTTTGTAAATTCTATACCTCTCAATAAAAATTAGAAAATAGAAACTCTCCGTTACAAAATTCATTTATCAAGCAATCATCAGTATTCCTTTTCAGTAACAACGTTGTGTCTATACGAGCGTTAAAAGAAATACCTCCGTCTGTTCAGAAGGTGTACAATTTTGTTAGAATTATAAATTCATAGGCATATCTCACGAATATAATTGGAAATTAACATTCAAAACGAACCTTAAAAGAGTAGTGCATTAAAAAAAATAGCAGTGCATTACAGAGGAAAATTTGGGTATCGACAAAAGCAAGACGTACTTTTTCATTTTTTTTTTTTTTTTTTCAAAATTACAATCTATTCACAAGTAGCTCTTTGCAGGTATTCTACATTGTCATAAAATTTCAAATAACAAAGTATGCTTTTACATTATGTTTATCTTTATACATTATCCACTTACCTTGATAAAACATAAAAATTAAAAATAACGTTTGGAATAGTGAAAAAGTAATGCACAAACAATATCACTCCTTTGAGTTTTCTAAAATGAGCAATTCTCTTACGAATGCCAACAGTAACTTTTTTTTCTAAGTAAAGAAGGTACAAACAAAACTTGTTATGAACAAATATACTTAATTATAATAATCGATTAAATTATTCTAACCGTAAATGTGTGTTGAACTTACTTAATATCTAATAGCATAACTACAACTATATATCTAACAGAATTAATGTTTTCCCACTGTTGCCAAGAAAAGTTTGTTATGGCTTTTGATGATAATAATAATATTTAAATACAGACAAAATGTTATAAAAGTTAAATGTACTCTATTGGTTTACGTAGTTGAACTTACTCGTTACAGTTTATATCCGCATCCGAGAATACTTATGCGCCAGTTTGTACTGAAATTCATACATCGTTTTCCAAGATATAGCTGTTAATGAGTGCTTGGATATTAATTTACAAATCTAAACATACTTTTTTTCTACGAAACTAAGAAAGTAAGAGAACCCCTGAGCACTCTAGCTACATACAGAGCAATCTCTCTGCAATCTCTCTGATATAAAAAGCAGTGCTATCGAACTTCTGTCAAAGCTTCTGGAGAACGTTCAAACGCGAACTCGTCAAAGCGAATTTCTGCCTCGAGCTGTCGATTTTGCACTTGGGACAAGTCTGTAGACGAAAGTTCGGTAGACGACAAAATTGCTGTCGGCAACGTCGTGCACGTAGAAGGAGGCAGTTGAGTCGAAAGATGAATGCTAGTTCTGAATCGTGCTCAAGGGAAAATGGTAGAGCGTAAATTTGTTTTACTGTTCTCATATTTTAATTTCTATATAAATTTGTACCTGCACCTTTTTTAAATCACCGTAATTTAGCTATTTTGTACATAATCATGAGGTTCATACTTCACGTATCATCCAGGGATATGTAGCTCATAACTCAAAATTACAAAGTGCTATTCTACAAATAATCAGATAAGCAGCGAAAGCGTTTTACACCTTTTGAGATGTTGTTATTGTATATCACGAATTTCGATTTCAGAGAAACCACATCTTTTGTATGTTATGTTAATTAGCACTAAAGTTTCCTAATTGTAATGTACATATGTGAGTATGTAACTATTTTTCAAGTCTTTGTTCGTGTTTTTGTAGACGAAAATTGAAAACAAAATGAACCTTGCTATGTGGAAAATTCTTTCCAATCAATCATTCATTTTTGAAGATTCTGACCGTAAAGTATAACACCTCAATTGAAGTAGACAAATATTATACACTGGTACAGGGAAGTTTCGTTCGACCAATCGTAGATCTATTTGAAACGGCGCCTGTATTTGGAAGACATCGTGCGGCGGGTAAATCGTAACAAGATAAAATGTTTAATTACACCGCTATTAAAAATTTTTTTGTATTTTTTTGTTATATACATTTTGGACTTCTAAAACAAAAATATTCTGTATATTCTTGACTTCAATAAACTTTACCATTCTCTATATTTAAACGACATTTCGAGATTCGTTGTCTCGAGAAGTCTTCATAGGCAATGTAAACGATATTAGAGTTTCTGTAAAAAATGTTTGCGTAATACTGTGATAAAATATAATTTTTAACAGAACTTGAATATAATTGCAAAATATCGTATGGAATTGTTATAATTCGAATCACAAATTACTTATAAATATTTCTACAATTTCTTATACTTATACAGTGAAGTAAAGAAATCAAATCTCATTGCTTACAAGTGATGTGTGTTGTCGAAAGTAATTTCACATAATTTGCGATTCTCTTAAGTTTTTCATATATGTGAAAAAGAATGCAATAAATATAGAAAACGTTCGACTCAAATATGAACTAATAACACAAAAGTTTAATTCTCGAGTTATAAATAATATAAAACTACTTAAGGAACAAATAAATTACATCTTGTAGTGACATATTTATCCACGATATAACAATTTGGTAGTAATCGTGCAACCTAAAAAAATAATCAGAGATCAATAATATGAAAACCTCGTTTACGAATTTTTTTACAATTGAAATACTTTATATATTCTACATACTTAACTCACTCCTCATTTATAATGTTAGTATCGATATTCTGTATTATTTATTGATTTCCAGAGCAGGGAACGAACGTTGTCATTTAGAAACATTCTTTGCGGGTATATAATTTTTTACGAAGCAACATGGATGTTACATTTGTGAAGATAAACGTATTACTGAGACATTCAGTATAATATTTACAGTAAATTTAAATCGAGTGAGGCAGTTAACAAGGTCGTATTTAGTTTTAAATGTAGTTCCCCGTATTCCTGATTCAGTGTCATATTCTAAGGACTTGTTATTTTAAATCTAGAAATCTTCTCCAATTAACGTAACATTTTGCCGTCAATTCAACAGAGAATTTCATATTTTCAGAAAGGGTTCAACAAATATGGGATATTACACGAAATATGTTTTTTCATTGTAAAATTTATGTTACTTATGCACAATATTTTAATGGCGTTCTACTTTTTACTGGCTGAAAAATTAGAAATTTAGATCGCAAAAATTTTCCTCTCGGACAAACGACGAAGGCGCGAATGACACGTTATTTCGTTTAACAAATAGAAGAAACTTTTATATTTGATTATCAAATGATAGAGCAGGAACAACGAAGAGATTTATAATGAAACTCGCGGAGATAAATACATTTTAGTTTTATGTTAGTGTAATATGAATTATGACTCTGAAAGGCTAAACCTTCACAACATCTAGGGTTTTCTTTTTTCCTTTTTAATATTTGTAGAAAAAATAAATTTAACTACAATAATGTAGTGTAATTAGAAAAAATACAAAATAAGAATACAGGGACCCTGAAGATGATTCTAAACTAGCATCACAACATTGACCACTCACGATTAAATTGCAATAGACTGTTTAACAAAAAATAATGTAATTGATTGTTTATAATAAAATTGCATAGTTAATAGAGCATATACCTTTCTCTTTAGTAAATATTGTTCTCCAAATGTATAATGTTGTAAATCTAGATGCTATATGAATAAATATTTATGGAAAATATAGTTTGGATATATATTAGACCCGTTTCCTACTCAATATTTTTATTAAAATAAAGTTTTAATTCTTGGGGTATAATTACGAACTCGTGAATTTCTTTTAGTATCATTGTTTTCTTTATTATAAATTTGCTTTTAAATTCAATATAATTTTTTTTTGCACATGTTTATTGAAATTTTGAAGAACGTTTCTAAATTCCTCGTAAAATATATCATATATTCCTTGTAAAAACCGTTTCAAATAGATCTACGATTGGTCGAACGAAACTTCCCCTTTCGAAGGGGAAGCAAGAAGAGAGATCCGTTGCAAACCTAACAGATCCAAAACTGGTCAGAGCGTGGGACTTAGAAAAATAAATGGGCCATTTTATGTTATCAGTAGTGTACATTTTTTCTTATAAGAAGAGCATTGAGTTGCATATTTTTGTTATTTACTTAGCATAATATATGTTTTGCGGCTGTTCATCAATTTCAGAAAGAAAAATAAACGTTAGTTTTTCGAGGAATCGTTTTATTCAGACGAAGCATTCTCTCAGATTTTTGAGCATCGTGTTCAAAATGATTGAACCCAAACCAGGCAATACAACGAGTAATCGACATCGTCTCGAGTGGCAAATAAATCAAGTGGATATTCCTTTACGATTTGAATTACGTTTTATTCTTCTAGCTGAAAAAAGGGCTTTTATGAAAAAGCTTTTTAGTACTTCATTTCTAAATTATTTTTTTCATGTATTAATATTGCAAAAAAAAATTGAAATACGTATATAAAATATATATTTCTTGCGGGTAAATGTGTAAATTTTGAGATATTTGAGTTTGAGTTCTGAAATAATTCGTAATTTATGATGCAATGTGAACTTAAAAAATATATTAATATATATCAAAAGATTGTAAATTACATGTATAAAGTAATGAATTCTTTTTATTATAAAAAAAATAATAATTGTGAAGTGTGTTTACCATTATTTTTAAATTTTTAATGGGTTTTTAGTGCTCGCTAACATTTCTTTTACATAATATGAATTACAATTCGTAATAAGTAGTCATGAACGAGTTTTAATATTCCTTTTTTCAGATAGAATCAAGGAATATTTATAAACTCAAAGAAGTTTTAACTTGTTAAATAGTTATATACCAGAAATTACCAGTAGTATCGTAAAATATGATTTTAAACCTATTAATTTTAACTTCTTTTTGACATTTTTCTGCATGGCCAGCATTGTGAATTTCAATATTCGCAGAGTATTCTAATCGTTGGTTTCCATCTCATGAATGGCATAATTATTCTTATGATTAATTGACCACATTCCATTCATTGTTTCTCTTTCTATTGTCTTTAGGATAATTTTGGCGTCATAAAGAAACATGAACTGTTATTGCGAACCCTAGTATATAGATGATTAATAACATGGTTTATTGAACTACTATCTGCGAAACATGACATTAATAGATCACTATTCGTAGTACATTCTCACACTTCGGTTTCTAAAACACCTGGAGAAATTTTAATAATAATTTAGTCGTCTGGTACCAACACAAGAGACACAATCATTTCTGCAAATTTGAGGACTTTTCTCTGCAGAATATACAAGTTCTAAATGGCCAGATGTGGGAGAAACATCATAACTCTCATGATGTTCATTAATTCTGCTGTGTTTAGTTGTAAAATAAGACAAGTAGATGCCAAAATAAAAACATTGGATGTGACCAAATACTTCAACGATAATGTTTTGAAAATGAGATATTCAATAGGTACTTCCTAAAGGAGACACAAATTTTAAATCAAAATAAGGTTCATCCGAAGTAAAAAAAATCCCTTATAAAAATGTAATAAATGAGAAACACACTTCATGCCAGGTGACACAATGACCATTGTATATTTGTGATAAGAAGACAATCTGAAAATACTAATATATTTTTTGCTGGTATCTCATTCGTAGTCACTCAAGTTTAATTAAGAGAAGTTGTGGAAATATTCTAAATAACTGTCATACAGAATCAGAAATAAGTATTGACATCCGTGGATATTATATCAAATTGACCGTAACTTGGATAGTACATTAACACATCCGATGTGATCCGCATAAACTGAGAGTTTCTTCATAAAAGTAATAAAAAACATATTAAGATTCAATATATATAATTACATAATTTCACCAATATAATAATAATATTAATAAATGTCAAATAAATAGTTGCAGCTGAGTATTTTACACTTAACCTTTTCACATTTAAGAGTACTTAAATGAAATTCACGAATTTTTATACGAATTAAGAATACGAGAGCAAAATCTAAAAAAAAGGAAAAGAAAAAAGAAATTGAGTTTATGAAATATATCTATTTTTTTACAAAAGAATGAATAATTCGTAGGAAAGTGGAAAATGTGATAGTTAAATTGAAAATAAAACTATGATACTTAGGAAAAATAATATGTATCGTCTTTATTTTCGATACATATTAAAACAATGAATTCTACGAAAAAAAATTTCGTTCGAATGAGTCAACGAATTTATAAAAAAAATTATCTTTTAGAAAAACTATGGATATAGAACAATTGTAGTGCCCTTCAGAATTTGTATTCGCTTCCAACTCACATTGATAATTTTATTATAAAAAATGTTTTGGAGAAGAATAATTTTTATAGGAATAATGCTAGTTTTTAATACAAAAAACAAACAAACATTGTCTCTCCAGCGTATCGATTACGTTCGGTGTTTGCCTCGTAACAACCTCTTCTATAGTCACCGTCTCCATAGCAATGCACACCAACCCTCGCTTATGTTTTGTGATGCAAATGGCGGCTATGTTGCATACCCCATCTGCCACGTGCTGGCGCTGCCTACAGCTGCTGCTGCTACCCTTGCTGTTGCTTCGCCTTCCATCCAGAAGGGACACTACTGGATAATGGCGTGTGGCTCAGCCCGACAATGTTTTGCGATTCCCTTCACAGAATGCTCTGATGGCAAGAGACAAGTTTTGGAGGTTCTGAGATTTGTTAATTGTTCTCTATTCGCTAGAAGGTTTTTTGCGTGTTGTAGAAATGTTTAAGAAAGCTAGCATGTTAAGGCAAGAAATTCTAGTCAATTTCATTATCTACTTCTAAAGTAATTGCAATTCGCCTATCCCGGAAGTTTTCATCTAAATAAGATCTAGTCTCAGATTTAATTAGAGAATTTATTTACGAAATGGAATATTAGCAATATATACTGGTGGAGCTTCGTCTTATTGTAAAGTATTGTTTCTGATTCAAGGATACATCAATTCCGTTATGCGAAAACTATATTTCAAACGAGAAAAAATCGGGTAGTTAATTATCGAAGGCATCCATGTACCGTTCACCTAATGGGGATGTAACGAGATGAATCTCCATCATTGTAATTCTACTACTGTAAAATGAAGGTATTCCATACTTCATGTAGAGATTTCACATGAAATAAGGACGGAAATATTACTTTAGCTACTTTCGTGTTAACTACTTGGTATGTCTAAAAAGAGAGTGGAAGTCATTTCGTTTTAATTATTTGTCATAATTTACTTCCTTGTCTTATTTAATGTCAGATGGTAATTAGTCAGATGAGACCTTCAAACTCACAGTGCTAGAAGTAACTACCTATCTTCATTTGATATGCCTACTGCAAAGTGAATAAGAAAACCAATATACAATACTTAAATCATGTCTCCGTAAATACTATTTATCATACAGGAGTACATTTTGATTGCGATGTTGCGTGGTAAAGGAATAATAGAAAATTTATTACCTAAAATAACGTCACATATTAAATATAGATAAATACAGTATGTTAATTGTTATTTGAAAAATTTCTATTCATTGAAAACTATTATTTCTCAATATGTATTGAAACTAATATTTTATCATTGTGTAAATACTGTAATTGTGTGTAAACATTGCCTCCATGTAATAAGAAATAACAAAATATTTCAAGTGGAAAATGAGGCATGTTTCCATACGTATTTATCAATTATGCAGCTAAAGTTCTTATAATATCATAAAATCAGGCATGTTTCCATACGTATTTATCAATTATGCAGCTAAAGTTCTTATAATATCATAAATTCGATAAATAAGTCATGGAAAATTCGGAATAATTGTTCCTCTCTCTACTCAATATTTCTGCTTTATCGAGTAAAACGTTTTATTTTTTTCTTTATTAAAGCGTGTCTCCATATTTCAACAATTAATAAGAAATTAATAATAAAATAATTTAGAATCATTGAAAATAAATAACATGCGTAACCCACATTTGGAGAAACTATGAAGTAAGGACAAATTCTCCTGAAAAATAATTATTGATACCGCATTTTATGTTAATCCTAACCCTATGTTGGATTCTCGTCAACTCATTAATTTGCAAGTGCGTCAATGTTTTTCAGTGTGACAAGTTAAGTGTGACAAGTTGTTATGAAATGTGACAAGTATTCTTCATTAGCATCGGTATGTCAAATTACTAACCATCAAATATATCGTGGGAAGGACTGTAAAATACTTGGTAATTCTTGGAATGTTGGCAATATTATCCGTCAAAGTGTGTTAAATTATAAGTCGTTATATTGTTATCCATGTTTTAACTGTCGCTAGAAAGCTTGTACTTATCGAAAAAGTGTACCGGGATATCGAGGAAAGTGTTGGCAAGTTCGCTGAGGGTACCGAATGGAGGTCATTATCATACAGAAATCTCTTAAATTGCGGTGACTCACGCCGCCAGGTAACGGATTAATTATGTCATGTTGAATAAAAATGGGAGACGGGAACGAGATTCGAACTCGGGATCTTCAGACCGCTAGTGCCTTTGCAAGTTAAATGCCAGTGTTAGACTGGATCCAGAGGCGAACGGGGTGGCGCAGTTTGGAAGTGCATTGGCGCACCAAGCTGAAGATCCCTTGTTCGAATAAGGTCCCTTGTCTCATTTTCATTCAACGTAACATAATTAAGGTCGTTATATTCATAGGGAAAGGGAGTTAGGGAGTTACGGTTTTCAACTGGAAACATTAAAATAAAATCTCAAACCTATGGATGAAATAAATAGCTTAGTTATTCTTAATTGGTTAATTTTGTTATTTGTATTACAAAATCATCTTTGTTTCCTCTACAATACAATTTATCTTTAGATTTGCTATGTTTTTTGTGACTCCTTTTCTTACAGTCGTTCATTTAGTCAAAAGTGCATTCTCTGTGATGACAAATAGTTCCCAAGAACTCATGCAAAAGTTTCAAACTACAAATAAACTTAAATATGATACTGTTGCCAGAGTTTTTCAGACCACTTCTTCTTTTCTGGTTGAGACATAATCATGATGGAGATGGACTGAAATACTTTCAAGTAGTATCATAACAAGCGTATGACGTTTTCTCTCCAGAATGATTCCTAGCTATTTTACCTAATATACTCGACGCGTTGAAGTATTGTTGTATTTTTTTTACTTCATTCACCGGATACCAATTTAATATTTGTGGTATATGAGCAAAATCAAATTAAAAAAACGATACTCTATTGAAATGTAATGTAATCATTTTACTCTATGCATCTATGGAGTATCGTCTCAGTTAGTTATTTGTCTTAATTATTTATCAATATTTTGTATTTTATTTCGGGATATTTTTAAACAAAACTTCTCTGCTTAATTTTCATGAAATGTCATACTTTATTGCAATTAAAATGCATTATATGATTCATATAGATAAGTTACAAGATGAGAAAAAAAATTAAAATTGACTGTTACTCAATAGACGAGGATCTTCACTCGTATGACTATTGACTGTGAAGCTTACTAATAGATCCGCCAAAGTTCGATTGCGTTACGTGATGTTGGCTACCCACTGAACGTATAATCTAAGAGACCGAATTGTAGATGATAGTGAAGAACATTGTTTACAAGTACATGAAATGAAAATTCAGAGGTCTTATAACCATTGTTTGTATCTGAGCATTATGTATGAATTTTATCCGGATTTTAAATTAGTTCATAATTACGTGAATATTAGCATAAAGTACTGAAAACTGTGTGTATTTTTGTAGATTTTCTTTGTGATATTTAATTTTTGAAATTAACAAAAGTGATAATTTAATACCACAATAATACAAAATTATGAAAACTAACATAATAATTTAGAATATTACACAAGAAACCGGGGCAACGCCGGGCAAAGTGAACTAAAAAATCCAGACCTGTTGACAGTTGTTTTAACACCCACTGCAGGGTAAAATATATCAGAACCAATTTTTTTCTTTGAATTCTATTACATTAAACGCAAATTATATAATGAAATGAAATAATTAATGCAAGACTTGCCAACTTTTATGGATGAATAGTATATATTTTGCGACGTTTCGACTTTCGTTTGAGTCATCGTCAGGTGGTTCAAATGACGACTTCAAACGAAAGTCGAAATGTAGCGAGTTTTTATCACAAAACATAAACTGTTCATCCATTAAAGGTGGCAAGCCTTGCATTAATTATCTAGTTATTCTTCGAATATTTCTTGTATGTTTGTTTAACAATGTAAAAATTTATTTCATTATTTGTATTTTATTTTTGAATTGAATTTAAGTTTTGAAGTCCAGTAATGATTTTTTTTAGTTTTCTTCAAATTCCGGGATCCACCGAGTAGTTTTACTAGTGGATAAAGAAAATTAAAGAAAAGGGTATTTCTTTAAATATTATATTTATTATAAAATATTAGTAAAATTCACACAATTTTAATCTCTAGGCAATGTTTTGAAAACAAATATAAATCAAGTTACTGGAATTCTAAATTCTTATATTTATTTTATTCATACTCTCAACTTCAAGACCATGTTCCGTTGACGGTTATAAAACATTTATTAATTTTCTACGGTGTTTCAGTATAAACTAGATGCGTTACGCAATTTATCTTAATAATATCTCGCGTTGGAGAAGAGATGTCTTACGGAGATTCATATTTATTCAGAGTGGAATATGGAAGAAAAAATATCAGAGGAACATTCACTGTTTTATAAATGTAAATATAAAATATAATATTTATTACTCGAGCAGATATTTGATGGAGGAAACCAGTGACACTTCTGAATCTCCATAAAAATTCTTCTAGGAAGACAACATACAAGTTAATTTAATTGAATAAAACATTCATGAAATGTTTTAGATTTAAGAGGAAACCAATGTGAAATATTTTGTATCAGAAAAGCTTATGAATAATGAACGCTAAATTGAGGTTTCATATCTTGATTAATTCTCAAACCACTTTATAAATGCCTTCACTCACAGTTGCATTCCACTTCATACTTCAAGGTACTGAACTGCAAAGATGGAAGACCTGGAGTGCTTATTATACACCGAAGACTTCAGATGATGTGGAGCCTAGAAAGGGAATATCAAAAATATATTTTGCATGAGTGAAATAAGTTGAAGACAAACTAGCTATTTTGAACATAAAAGTAATATCCAATCTTTGATTAAAAATTAATAATGATACAAGTATTAGTGCTTTTGAAATAACCGATTTACATTACGGTACAACACATTTTAGGCAAACATTAATTGTATGGTAAAACACTGAACTTAGATGATTCACCCACAACTTGTCAGCTGATTATTTTGTGTTCTATGTTGGTTTCTGTTTAATCTTATTCCATACAAATATGTATAGCTTACTACTTCGTTTAAAATGGTTTAGAGACTAAAAAGTATATTTAAATTATTATATTCCAAATTTATAGAGCATAAGTTAATAAATGAAAATTGATATGTCAATTTCACAACTTAACAGTCTCCAAAGTAATGCTAATATACATTACTTACATTAAGGTAAAATGAGTGTTTCTGAATTTCCTATTATTTTTAAAAGAAAGGAAAAACAACGATGTATCTACTTTTATAATAAAATTGTGTGTTCAGTTGTTTAAGAAAGAGCTATTTTCAAAATGAGTGAGCTTGTATTTAAAGCTCTGGAAGTACGGTTTTTAAATAAATTCCTCTGTAATTTGTAATTTAATTTATATATGAAAATAATTGCAAATGTTGCTATTATAGCTGGAATTTGGTGTTGCTTTTCCCTATAAAAAAATTAATTAATGAAACTGAAACAGGACTAGAGAAAACTAGTCAAAGTAGATACCTCTCCTCAAATACATTGTTTTTCAATTTAAACTACATAATTAATTGTCGCAGTTTTTAATATTGTATTATTAATATATTATTGAAATGACTTTATTAAATACAAGCCAATTACATAACGTTATTAAAAATATTTTAAATTGTCACGTTGTGCACTATCACCTTTCATGCTTATATTTAATCTCATATTTTTGCTCTTGCTCATATATCCAGTTTTATTAATGTCATGGACGAAAATAATGTTATTCGATACCTAACACAAATTGCCAACTTCTGCGAATTTAAGTAATGTTCGAAGAAATATAATTGGTGCTAACAAAAGCAACGACTATTTGCTGTCTCAAGTCAATGTCTCAACACTCCTAGACACAAGTCCACTTACCACACGCTTGATAGAGAAAGAACAGAATAGGGCCACGTCGTTTGAACTGATGACCAATGTGGGCAATAGATTTAAGTTCAAAGAGATTCCATAGTACTGCCAATAAAACGTGCGTTACGCTTATCATTACCCTTATGGACGGTAGAGAAGTAAAAGCGTTGTTGCCTACATTGTGTACAAACCCTGTACCAACATGGAGACAGATTGGCAATAAAGACGTAATAATTCAAGAGAACAGTTACAAAAGTAAACCAATTTCTGCTACTACTATATAATAAGTTCAATGCGTTCCCGTTCATGTTTGTTTTTTTTTTAAATATTTTCTCTGAGTATAGTTACATGCCTTTGAGTATATGTCTAATGTCAATCCTAGTTTCAAAATACTATCAAAGGAAGACCCCGATAAGGGACTACTAGCATCGGTTCCTGGAATGCAACGGAATAATGGGAGAGAAGGAAGTGAGTAGACCCACAGACCAATGAAGATTCCAAACTCCGCTCCAGAGCTTTGGAATCTCACATCGGAAATAATGCGGAGAATGATCACTGGTGGGAGAGCTCAAGGAATGAGGAGAATATAGAAGCATGTGGGATATACCCCACGCACCTAACCACGTTACCATTCCACCAGCACTTTGTAATTAAAAGGAGAGGAGCGAAGACATTGCTGAGTTCATTAGTATTCTATTGAGGATTTGAAAGGAAATATTGTTCAGTAATTTTAACTCTGTGACTCCTTGTGTATTTGTGGCTTGTTTGGGTTAGCAACAATTTTCTAATTAATGCGATGAAGATACGAATTATACTAACGTAATTCTGGATAAGCAACGCCTAAGGTGGAGCGCCTATTTATAAACAGAAATGTTAAAGTGAATTAGTGTGATTATGTGTGTAAATAACATTTCATATACTCTAAAGTGCAATAATCGTTCCACGATCCACCCACGACTTTTGGAGATATTTATGTCATTTATTTGTACGAAGAAATATTTTTTTTATTCTTATGTAATATTTCTAATGGAATGAATCTTCTTTGAAACATTATTATTTGTTGCATTGTTGAATTAGAAACCTATTCAACGTCATGTCCACACCCATTTGGGTACAATAACATCTATCTTGTTTCATATGAAAGTTAATATTTAAAAAATATATTTTCTAAGGAACTGTACATTCTGCACTTGCTCATACATATATTTCTAAAATTTCTGATAGAGAATCAATACTCATAATTTTTATTTCACTCTCTGATTTTTATGTTATTACTTTATTTGTTTCACGCGTAGTTATCTTTACAATAAAGTGATTATAGGTCAACCCGTGCGACAAACCTCCCGGAAAAACGATTTTGAGTAATGTTCTGTGATTATAGAAAAACGTTTGGTGTTATTTAGCAAGGCTATATTATTGACCTGAATAATATGACATACAACTTTATCCGTGTGCTAGATGTTGATCATTTCACTCGGTTTCATATTTAGCATTAACAAAGTAAACGGAAAAGTTATTAATACTGCACAATGGAGCATTTCTAACTCACACACAATTCTCTTCGAATAATATTTATTACTTACCAGTAAACTATATCATGAATTAATTATCTCCTAATATATCAATGATAATGAAAACAGGAAGGTCGCAGTGTTTGATGATTTTCACTAACGTCTAGCAAGACGGATTTGTGGAAGCCATCTACATTACCAGCATGGTCAGCCACGTCAGTGCCGCTATTCGTTAGGACTGAAGTAGTCAAGTAACAATCTTTTAAAATAAGTCTAGGAACATCTTTTCTTGTTGTAAGTTTTAAATAGTGTTACTAAGAAAAATGAAATGTGAAAGATGATCAATATAAAATCACCAACATATTTTAATGTTCTAAAGTGTGATACTTCATTCGTGTGATTTTCTCCGTTCAGTTACTCAGAAAGCAACGAACATTTCTTACACATTTGTGTATTATAGTTTATGATTCTACTATAATTAACGCCCATTATATAATCTAATTAAATAAATAATTAAAATATTACGACCTTTTATGGACGAATAATACTTATTTTTAATTACTTGATCACCTGATGTTGGCCTAAATCCATGTCGAAACGTAGTGAGCTCTTAACAGAAAATACAAATATTATTTCTCCGTAAAATGTCATGTTTTTAATTATTCATTTGATTTTACATTTTATTTGAACACAAAATAGATTTACCCCTTACCTGTTTTTAACTTTTAACTTTTTCCTACTCATCTGTATAACCTTTACATAAGAACAATTCTACATCATGTGAGTGCTCACTGGTCAGATCTGTGATCCCGAAATATTAGTCCATTCAGCCAATGATTGAGTTGGTACTGAGTTTGGGTTACGATAAAGTTTTGCAAAAAACAAATACTTTTCTTGGTGAGAGATAATTTCATTCATAGCTCAGAGTCCCTTTCACTGGCTTTGTGAGACAAACTTCACGCAAAAAAAACATAGCTTCGAGACATAACTATAAATGGTATTATTTTGTGAAAACTTTCATATTTGCTTGGTATAACTATGAACAGTTTCCTTCCTCAAATATTACATAGTTTTCATTAATGAATCTCTCATCAATTTGTCAGTTAGTTAGCAGATTGCTGACGCTAAAATACTCAATATCATAGAATTGTCAGTTGACATACCACCCTTGAAACGTTATACTATACCACCCCTCCGCACATGTATATGTCACGAATTCACGTATGTCATTGGCCTTAGCTCTCTCCCTGTCACCCGCTGATTAGATTTCGCTGGCCACAGAATCGCATTGTTCATTTACTACGTCGCTCGAAATGGACTCACAGCGTGAAATGCAATTGCGTGGCAGTTTGCATGCTCATGTTGGTTTTTGTTGTTTCGGCAGGAGATTGTCCTTTGTTTTATATTTTCAAACGGGACGGTTGTTTGTGCTCATCGTGTGAGTTGGGAAGAAAATCAATAAAATTGTAAATAGTTGTAATTGTACGTAATTTATTGGAATAAAAAATGAAAATATATTTTGATTTACAGAAATAGAAATATTAATGAGAGAGTCATTAATGAAAACTATATATAATAGAATATAATATTTTGATACGTATTTAAAAAGGATTCATACATTTTTTTTCACTTCACATTGCAACTTTTCTGTAAATATAACATATTTACTACCATTTCCTTTGAATTGTTTTGCACCATTTTTATATCGTTGATACGTAAACAATTGGTCATCTATTACAAGATATTTTATATAGACATTTTATCAATAAAATTCAAATATATTTTGTATATGCTTGTTTACGTAGTTATAATGGGTGGGTGTTCACATAAATAAACAAAATTAAATGGAAACCATATACTGTTCTTTAATACAAAATAAATATTTCTTTAACATATATTTTCTGTGTTTCAGGTAAGAGATCGTCTCGCTTCGATGTTCCTTTTGCTGCCAGTGAAGGTGAGATTAAATTCATTTTGTGGACTTGAACTATTTATATTATTATTCAAAATATACATAGAACCTAAATAAGGACTCTAATGACCTTAGTGTTGACGAGCCCTAAATCCCTAATTAAAAAAAGAACATAATCCATTAATAGTTGATGCGTGTAAACACAGTGTAGCTGTAATTTGTTGTCAGTTGATATTTTATCATCTCGTTGAAGGGGAAATCTGGGCTACAGCTAGAAAATAACTATGAATAGACAATTTCCTAATTTTTACAGGATAGTGGTAATGATAATGGCGAAATATCAAGTTTACTCTTCTAAAAGTTTCTCATATGTGGTACTGGATAAGTTATATTTTTCAGGGACAGTAATACTTACCCGCAATACTCGTAGGTATTGCAGTGCAGTGGAACGTTCAGTTATGTCTAAAGCTATGGCACCTCAATGCGCGGAACTACCCATCGTCGTCACCAGACAAAACCTTCATTCTGAGAGAGAGAGAGAGAGAGAAAGAGAGAAAGAGAGAGAGAGGCATTGTAGGAGTGACGCGGTACTTCAGAATCGTCATGAAACAACTAAGGTGCTCGGGAAACTATTCAATTTATTGAAGAAAAGAAATATGTTAACTTCTGTTACTACTCCGATAACCATAATTTTTAAAAAGAAATAATCACAAAAATAGTAACACACACTTTAAAACAAAAATCTTATTCACACTTATATTTTTTAAAAATTTTGAAGAAAAAAAACTCTAGTAGTTATATATCGTCATGAAGATTATATCAGGAATCAGGTCTGACGGAATATTAGAGACTGTGCATTGTTGTAAGATTTTCAAAACACAAGTCGGTGCCAAGGTTGTCTTCTTGCTGCAAGAAGTTAAATGTCTCGTCCGCTGTCCGTCACAGCTGGCGTATCCATTACTCGCAGTTCAGTGATGGGCTTACTTCATTGAGTTATTTACAAATATTTTAAATAGGAAATATATTTTAATGGAAATGGTTTGCTTCTACAAATGCTCCAGTATTTGTCTCATTTTAATCGGACACTTAATTTAGCGATTATATATCATCGAATTATTATATTTTTCACTATAAAAAACCTTAAGTTTAAGAATACTTATAGGCTCAATAATGAAATAAAAAGTTCCTAAACATTTTTAAAGTATTGACAAAATCTTGCAGACAAACAATTACTCATTTAATTGTTTAGGACAATACTTGCAATCCAATAAATTTAAATTTCAACAATATAACAGAACTATAAGACGTTGTTGTAATAAACTTACTATTACAAGATATATATATTTTTTTGCACTACATTAAAATCAAATATAAGTATTGTTTAAAACGATGAAAACTATAGTTTTATTAAATAAGTGATGATAATATGTCTACCTGCTATATAGTGGAATATGTATAAAATACATAATTGATTTTTTTGTTGAATAAAATAATTGCCATATAATAATTCTTGGTGAATAGGTTGTTTAAAATCGTTATAATACACATTATAAATAAGTTTAAAAATTTTGAAATTAAATAAATAATGCAATACTTACAATTTTCTTTGAACGAACAGTATAGATTTTGTGAATTAAAGCTCACAACGTTTCGACTTGTTTTGAAGTCGTCGTCAGGTGGGACAATATAATTTTATATATTGAATGCAATATAATGATTATATAATGATCGCTAATTTTCGTAGAATTAAAAAGTTTTGATTCGTAAATGTATCACAAACATTTAGCGTATAAAGTATTTTCTTTTTTAAAAGTATCATTTAAAATATTCAGATTTTAATTTTATTACAGTTGAATGATTTTATTACGTTTGTGGAAATGGACCTAATATTAAACGCAATCCGAATAATTTAAAAATAAGAGACAATATTTGACATTAACTTGAGTAAAATACGGTTTACGTTTTATCATTTAAATCTATTTTTTTTGTACCTTCGGCTATATTTTCTTTATGACTATTCCTTAAAATAAAAATTAATGTTTTTATATGTCTACAACTGAACAAGCAGACACGTTTATTTAATTAATTATAGTTTTCATTGATAAAAACTGAATATTTCATAAATTACGCCTAAAATGTGAGAACCTAAGAGCATAAAGTCATCTGGTATCGATGATGCTGATCAGAATGAACAGATTTGCCAGTGCTGTTTTATAATTAGAACTGATAATTAATTAAATATTTAATGAACGAATGAAAATCTTTTGAAGAAAATTATATATTTCGTTTGTTCTTGCTTTTAAATGTGTTTTTTTTTCTTTGTCCAGTCTCTTCAAAGCAATCTCCAACACTACAGCGAGTCACCACAATTCCGTCATAATATACACATCTGATAGAGATAATGGAATTTTTGTGTCGTTTGGCTGTGAGATAAATAATTGATTGTACTGGATAATTGCATTTTCACTCAAAACTCTGCGATTTTCTCCCAATTTTTCATGGGGTTAATAACCTCAAAGAGTGCCTCGATGTACGACATCATCTTTGTTTTGACAGCAAATGGAAAAAAAAATCAACGAAAATAATTGACTGGCAACATCCCGGCAGACCCCAACATTGAAGGGTGCCTTCTATGTGCTATAAATGCAAATATGTGGGGGAATTTTACGTCATATTGGTACGGGAAAATTAAAGTACGGGATTTGGAGTACAAATAGTTCTGTTCTGAATACAGAATAGAAACACGTTTTGTAATGTATTCGAATTTTGAATTGTATAAAAAATATGTTATTGTATAGGATATTTAAGGAATTTGTAACAATAATGATAACCTAAAGATCCAAAAACGACTATCTCTAACGGCATATTTTAAATACACGTCGTTTGTTTCTTGTATGGTTACATTGCCGCACTTACCTAACATTTTAAACTGAAAATATGGTGTACTGAAAAAAATGAAATTTATCAAACAATATGTCTTTTTCAGTCATTGTCACTTATTTTGTTATGAAATAGTTATAGAACATAGTTATGGAAAAATTAAATATTTAATAAGAGGTGTTATAACTATCCATTCAGTCAATAAATTTTGTAGATCCATTTTATAAAACACTCGTCCTCCTAGTTAATGTAATTACGTAACAGTTTCCCTTCCGTTAGATTTTTGAAAATGAATCACACAATATAAATTCATCAACCATAAACAATAGAAAATATACACGACAATATAAAACCATTTGCAACCATAAGCAATGTAAAATGTTAGAAAAAACTTTATTACCGATCGAAGGTATGAATTTTTTTTCCAAATCATGTTAACTTTGTTAGACAAGCTTTTTATATTTTAATTTTACTCCACTATCCCTTTCTATCCTATATCCTTCTCCTAACAGCATCCTTATCTCAACAGAAATCTTTACCAACCAACGGTTTCCGCTACAAGCCCTTTCTCGCGTTTTAAACCCGACGACGACAACTTAGGTCCAATTTTATTACAGTGGGCATTAACACTCGGACTGTATCCGGTTCTCTGCTTTCTCTCTTTCACTTCCCTCTCACTCACTCTCTTTCTCCGCAATCCCTGGGCCCAGCAGCCAGAGCATCCTGGCGGAGGAATCCGATAAAATAGTCAGGAGAAGAGACCACTTCCCGTTCGTAGCTTTGGAGGACTGTGCGCTATGGCAAGACCACTAGTCTCAAGAGGAAACAGAATAGTAGATGAAAGCAATGTTGGCCTTTTGGTACTCTCAAGTGCCTGCTAGTGTTAGGGTGAAAGGAAAACAATGTTCCGCATGGAAATGATTGAGATCATACCATTAAAAGCCTACGGTTACATTTGCAGGTTTGTAAAGAGTGTGATTAAATTATTAATGATTTCATATTTTAATGTTTCATATTCAACGTTTCGTTTTCACATTGTATTGGTGTGTTTAATGAAGTATATTGTTTGAGAACGTTAACCAAGTATGAATTCTATGTTTAAAGTACGAAATATGTATTCTGTTAAACTATACACTGTTGTAAAAAAGCCGATACATACTGCGTGTAGGTATGTGAATATCAATAAATCTCCGGAACCAAGTAAGATGTCATCTAATCATCCCGTAATCAGGGGCACAAAATTTGAGAGTTCAACATCAAGGTATTTCGCTTATCAATCGGTATGTGATCGAATGTCTTTGTGCTTATCAAATAAGTCCGTTTACAATTCACGAGTCAGTTATAACAACGTAACTCCGTGACTTCGCTTCGCTCCAATAGACGTCACACAAAGGTGTTTAAGGTCAGAGTGAGTCTAGAGATAGAGTGACCGATCACTGAGAACCACCACTTTTCCTTCAAACTAATAAGTTATTAAAAATGCATATGAAAACTCTTTAGAAAAAAATTAGTTAAATTAAGTTTGACTTAAAAAAGCATGATGAAGTATATCAACAAAAAATTCATTGAAAAATATTTATACATTCATATGACTAATTGAATTCACTCTAAATTGACGGTAAAATGGCGGAAAGCTGGACACGCATCGGGCACTCTCTCTCTAGACTCACTCTGTTTAGGTATTCGAGAAGGCTCTTTACGTCGCTGGTGTGCACCATTTGACAATGAATGGACGTAATCACCATTGTCATTTGTTTGGTATGCGTCGAGAATTTTAGCATATTTACGCACATAACGAACTTGTTGTCGTCCGATGGGTTCAGAGAATATCAAGGTTTGACGTTGGAATTTCGTTGTTGTTCCCTAGTTCTACCCTATTTGCTATTATTTTATGGTTGTATATATAAGTAAAACTTAAAAAAATATTTTTCTTTCTTAGTACATAAATATTGCAAAGAATAGAAAGTTGAATTTTTAGTATTGCACAGAACATATTTGTTAGAAATTCTTATTCATGCAATTCAAAAACTTTTCTCCTTTTATTAAGGACTCGTAACCTAATAAGTTGATTGTTTTAAGACTCATCACGTGTGGCCAGTAGCGCTTGAAGTGTTACGATTTTTATGAGTACTTTCTTTGTCATAGCGATGTCATAACTCCAAAGAAACACAGATTTTGTCGCTTGAATAATTTACACACCTGAGTCTCGGGTGTTTTCCTTTTCGTGCAGCACCTCTCTGTAGTTCTGATGTTGTCCGTCTCTGTCTCGTTGGGGAAAGTGAGGCAAGACCGAGCACCATTAGTTATGATACCTTGAAGCAACTGATTTCACATGTGTATAAAGTAACGTATTACTAGTCTCCATTTGGATGTAGGTTATTAATTAATGACTCTCACTAAGATGTAATTAAAACATGATGAATATTGTCACGGGGCTGACATTATGCAAAGGTTTATAATATTACTCAAAACTGACACTACGCAAGAATTTTATAATATATTTCCAAGGCGGATCTTTAAATCGATAGTTTAAATAGTTAGTGTCATTTTAATCGTGATTCTTCAGCCGGATCTCCGTGGCGTCAGCCGCGAGAGATAAGAACTTTTCCTGTTTGTCGCGTCTCTGTGGTGGGGTTTCAAGAGAACCTATTTTTCTCTGTGGTCGACCGAAATGACACACGATCATATAACTCGCCACGCCACTGCACTCTGTCACCCCCCTCCATGTGACATTCCTCCCTCTTTCTTCCTACTTGCATTTAAATGCATAAGACTAAGCCTTACCATCTCCACAAATTATCGTAGAACCGTGTGCAACGACTCCCCTCCCAATGACTTCTCCTACCATGAAGAGCTCCTCAATACATTCAAATATCCACATGGAACCCCCCACCCCTACCAGGGCGTTTTCGGGAAGTTACAAACCAATTACCCCGCACACCCCTCATAGTTACTTAAACTGGGGACCACCCATCCGAGGGCCCTTGCCCTTGCCGCCCTTGCCCTGGCCTTCTCGCCTTCTTCTGCTATGGGGAACTCGCTGGAGACGATGTGACGTGCCCGAGACTGGGTATGTCGGCGACGGGACGCAAGAAGCGACCCTGCGCGGCTTCACGGGGTGCAGCCGACAACAGTTTTGATGACGGTCTGTATTGACGATAATGGGAAGCATATGGAACATTCTAAATGGACCTTGACGTCCTTACGAGTCTTTAGAACATGTTAATGCAATATATAGATCTCTCGCTCCGATAAGGGCATTTAACATAACTATGTAATCACTTGCTCATGGGAGCATCATTATAACTTTTCAGTTATAAGCTCTCTTCGAGCTTATGTTCAGATTCAATTATTAAACCTTTGTTATAGTTTATATGTGTCAATGTTTATTTAACCAAACGCCAAAAACCTGAATAGAGAACTACTATAACTATTGCCAAGCGAGTATTCTAGTATTCCTGGGGACTATCCCCTCCCGATGTTGGGAAAAAGACAATACTAAATATATACACAGCAACGACCAACGCGACATTGTATATTATTGTTGTAGCGCTATGAACCAACGCGACAATATAAAATACCGAAAATGGAAAGTTGAGATATCGGTTGTTTTTACGAAGGATGGGGAAAAACCTGGTGTACAATTTATCGCGAAAGAAAGATTCAAGAATTGTGAATAAGAACAAAAATATACCTCACAAGTACATCGTAATTTACAAATAACTATTCTTTCAATGTAATTAGAGCTGTAATATCAGTGCATTGCAGACACATTAAATTTGTTCTTGGCCACTGGACTTCTCAAGTACCCACTCATTGCACACAGAGAATTACATTAATTTATTACCAGACACTGAATTTACAAATAACCTATTGCAAAATAAACAGTCCTTGAATGATTGATCTTCCACGTATTCAACTCATATCCACTCTGCTTCTTCATCAGAATCTCAAGAAAATTCTTTCTTCTTCTTCTTAGTAGTTTTCTTTAGTTGAGGTGTATCTTATAGGTTCCTCGTCATTGAAGTCTTAGCTGATCCTTAAGACTTGCACTCAAGTTCCTCTTTCAAGATATATTGATACTAAAATTGCGGAAATAATTGCTTTGATTCTACCTGGTTTTTCCCGCACAATTGGTACCCAGTTTAAACCTACTAGACACAGACATAAATTCGGCCACTCCCGCTAACCAGATGAGTGAATACAATAAGCGGACGAAAGCTGAATGAAATATTAAGATTGTTACTAAGGTTTATTTGTTTTGTGCCTGCTTACTACGCGAATTTTGGAAAGAAAAACTATATTTTACGAAAATCTTCATTAAAAACAGGATGAATCTTGGGCGATATGAGAGTTCACAGGGTAGATGGTAGAGGGCTCAGAACAGAGAGTACCCGGTATGACTCCCATACCCGGTTTCACCCATTTTCACCAACTACATCATCGCTCCTCTTATTCTGCTCATGTTAAGTAATTTCATATAATTGACAATACCACATAATCGATTTCACCCGTATTTCCTTTCCGTTCCCTGTTGTTTTTAAAATTCCCTCAATGTCCTGTAAAAAATCTCCAAAGATATTGGGTTAGAAAATAAAATATAGAAATGAAACCATTTCTTCGTGTTTTCCCTATTAGTCACAGCGTTTATGTAATTATATGAGGTCTATCCCATAACCTTTCTGTCCTAACTCATTTACCCACCATCTATTAGATCTCATCTCAATTCGTTCCGATTTTCTTCCTCTATCATACTTAATTTCTTTTCCAATTTATATAATCTTACCCCGTTAAATTCATATTATGGAGGTTTGATAATTAATAATTAATTGAAATCAACTACATTCATTAATGAGTCATCGGCTCGTACATATTTCATTTTTACTAAAAGTAACTCTAGTTTACTTTCTGGTATATTTTGTAAATATGTTCCCTTTTCTGAAAATGTTTTGTCTTATAACTGCATTTCCATAATTAACTTTTATGAATACATTTTTATGAGTACAAAAGAACACAAGAAACCTTGAACTACCCCTGAAAAAAAATATAAACAGATATTTTCGCATACATTACGTGATCGCTAACACACATTGAACACTGCTGCTTGTTAGCATGCTATCCGGAGTATTAAATAGGTATGGGCTCTAATGACCTCAATGTCGACGAGCCCTAAAGCCCCCCCCCCAAAAAAAAATAGCTAGGTTCCGTCCAGTTGCATGTTGTCAGTGTAGCGCAAGGGAATTTCATGAATTTTAATATCCAGTTCCTTTACCGCGTTTTCCACTAGCAATTTAATTTTCCCTTTCATTATTAGGAAACAATGTGACACGCGTTGCTTTTTGTGAGTACGCCGGCTCCCACATTCGTTGTCCTAAATGGGGGTGATGAGGAAATGAGAGGAGAAAGTTTATTATGGCCCGCATAATCAATGGGGTTAGGTAAAATTTGAATGGTAATGGAAATACTTGGGATTTTTGCTCTGTTGCGGGATATTAAAATACAAATGAACCTTATATATTTGGTTTTATTAGATATACCTCATACTTTAACCAATTTGCACGCTCTTAATTGTATTTGCATAATCAAAGTAGTTTCAACGGTTTTTTAACCAAGAGTTAGTAATTATAGACTGAAAAGTGAGCATTTAACAAAGGTACTTAGTGCAACACTGACATTCTTAATTGTGAAAATACTCAGCTTCTCGATAGTTTAAATTTAAAGAAAGAATGATGGTTCAGAATAAATTTACTACAGGCACATTTTAATTTTTGCTAAATTATTACCAATGTGTTGATCTTCTTTTTTTACTTGATTTTTTGTTTCATTGTTTGTCATTGTTTGTCTTATGTAGTGTATATGAAAATAAGCTATATCTTAGACACTGAAAATAAAAATTTGTAGATTATAATTATTCCTTTCGATTTATGCATTTTATAATTTGGTGTAAAGAATATTTTGTATGAAAATATCATTTAATAATAAATATTATTATAATGGTTTCCATTGGCTGTACGCATGCATTAAACTAGTCAAATTAATAGGAAATAAGTAAATAATATATCACATATTTATATGGTGTAACAATGGTTGAAAAACGTTAATTACATTTAAGTATAATAATGGACTATTGTATTCAAATATATGATAAAAAATAGAATTTTTGATTAGATGGATAAATGTTTGAAATGTAAAATATTTTCTTCCTCTCAGTAAAATGGAAATATTGTCCCTAGATTTTAAAGTCGATTTGTGTGATAAAATCATATGGAAGAATTTTGTTATATAAAAATAAAATAAAATTATTGTCAAAAAAGCTGCGTATGTTTAATACAAACTGCGTATGACCATATACTATACAATAAACTAATTTACTCTCCGGAAACAAGAGACCATCCCATCAATTCCGATCAAGGGTCCTGGGGCAGAGGTGGATTTAACATTTCAACATACTCCTAACGATAGAGAAAATTTCGACGAATAGTATTAACGATATTGTATGTAATAAAACACAGAAAAGTCATTTCAAAAGTACGTATTATTATCAAGCTATAAATCATTCCGAAAGTATTGTTAATAATTCGTAACTATAAAATAACACTTAATTAGCTAATAATTATTACAGTTGATGCCCTCCCCTAGGCGAGAGCCAGCGAGTCTTTATAAAAAATCCGCCTCTACCCGAAGGAAAACTGGAGAAAAACCCGGGCCAGGACGGGGCTTCAGAAGTAATGTATAAAACCATGCCAGGGATGAGTACATATACAACTAAATTTATACGAATAGTAAGACATATTACTAGCATGCATGAAGATAGTTTTGAAATTTGTCGTCAGATATTTGTTGTCAGATACCTTATGAAAATAAGTCACATATATTTTGATAATTCTCAATGATTAAATGAATGTTACTAAAACCTAATGCCTCTCAGCAATACTGTGCAGAAATACATACTTTCACTTAATACATACTTTCGTTTATATTGTCGTTATACTAACTTGTCCACCCTGGGTCAATATATCATGAGAATATGAAAAATTGATGTGTGTATTAGGTCAACGTAATTACAATTTGCCACACTCTACATTTCATTACTCTTCTCGCAGTATGCAAGTTGGATCAATATATTTTGCATCAAAATAATTGTTGATTTGCATAGCGTCAAGTGATACTCATACATATTAAACATGTTATAGATACATGAAGACTTTTGAATGAAAATTATCTAGATTGTACTCACACTGGGTGAAATATAATGTAATTCACTTGGTGTTTATAGACAACAGAATTCTTAAAAAATGTTTAAAAAAATGAAAATATATTAGGTTAGACTTAGACATAGATCCAACGAATACAAGAATTTTCAATCACTATAATTTTTATGTTGTGTTTACTCGAAACGTTTGTAGGAATACTCTCCAAGATCTGTTATTATTTGTGAATATAATAAATCGTTAACACGCTCGGAAACGTGTTAACGTATTATTCTATTCACATGTCAGTATGTACATAAATCACAAAAATATCACGGTTTCAATTTTTGTAACTATTGAATTTTAACAGTTATTTTGTAACAGTTATTTTGTAACAGTTATTTTGTAACAATTGTATTTCATAAATTAAAAACTATTCACAGACACTTTGCATTACGTATAATGCACCGTCACAACTAGAAATCTCTGTCAATATGAACATTAAATATTGAAGAACTTTCTCTGTGCAGATTCATTCGGATGGATTCAATATGCAAAACGACCGTTTACATATTTACTTTAGTAGCACGAGGAAATTCTAAGATTATTAAAAACATCAACATTGATAATTTATAGATGCACAGAACAGAATAGTAATGTTTGGAAGTGGTATAGAATCGATGTTTTATGATTAGTGCAATCGAGTCAATTTTTATTTACTAATTTTGTAGAAGATCTGACAACTCCTGATTTCATGCAATGTTGGATATTCTAGATTACTGTTCTGGTATATGGTGATTCATTTTGCATCTATGCTTCTCTGTTCCAGTAATTAACATACAAATTCTCTAAAAGTTTCAAAATGATTTCGTTTTCATGATAATAATGATTTTATAATTGACTAATGATTCATTAATTGACAAGCAAAGGTCGTATTAAAAGCAAAGTGTTAAACTTGATACAGAAACCCTTATTTTCAAAATTGCAATACTGAATTCAAAATAAAAAATTATGAGTACATAACCAGAACTAATATCGTTTTATATGGAGGTTTTGTTAAAAATAAAACTATTCTACTTCCAATAATGTAATGTTGTCTTAAATCATCTAGTTACATAGCGATTATTTTAAATTCAAATTTTATTTTTTTACTGACTCAAAAATTGTAATTGGTCTTTCAATGTTTGTATCAGTATTTAATTTTATATCAGATTTGAAAAGATGTGATACATCATCACAATATAGTGCAAAACATTGACACCTACAACATTTTTTATTCTACCAGTCAAACGGCTTACATTCCGGTTTTACTAGTGTTTCACAAGGAGAATTGAATTGTATATTTTTTTAATATTTAGAGTAAATTACCTTGTTAGTGCCTAAATATGTCAGTGCTAATGAAGCAAAAGCAAACGAAGCGTCGTAAATATATCTTTGTGCATCGTTAATAACTACGCAAAAAAATTTCCACAATATTATCTCAGATACGTCTATCAAAAAGTGACCCTATCATTTTAATATTCGGGTGAACTTTTTAGCATGCGCGTACATGTGTAATGTGATGCATGTTTCCTGTCCATTTTAGTCTATAAATTTAGAAAGGTTTGATGTTTCTGTGTGTTAATATATTTCATTCTAGCCTCAGAAACTAATTTTTGTTCAAACTCTTATTTACCATTGTCCTTTTTATTGCAACGATTCAGTGTAAACTCTATTGCAGCTTATTCTCAAACACCACCACTTGCTTGACGAAGTATCATCTTACTTCGAGGTCAAGTCGAAAATTACGACGGGAACTCGCTGGCTGTAAAACAAAATCCCTGAGCACTGCGCATCTCCTTTGAGATAGAACCTTTTTATGAGCAGATAAACGAAGTTATGAAACGGTGTCCCCAGTTTCCAACAATTCCGGTGTATTCATCTTTACTTGGTTCAGAGCTGCGGAAAAGAAAGTATTGTGACATATTTGATAAATTATTGCGATTCACTTCGGGTAAATTAAAGAAAATTATTATAATTCTTCAGGAAGCTATGACGTTAGTGTCTCGTAAATCTGCTATAGAAGCTGCTATATTTCAGCAGTATTTTAAATTGGTAGAGATGAAATTGACAGAATTTAAGATGTAATAAAGTTCATATACTTCTTTTACACCTTTCTGTGTTTCATATAGTATATTCGAATCCTCTTATCAATAAAAAATTTCCTCAGTTTGTTTAAAGAATGGCTTAAAACAGTATGGGATTGAATACAATGTTTAGAGAATTGTTTCATATATAGTGGTTAAATTTTTAATTAATAATAGATGTTTTATATTTTTTAAATTTTAAAATTTAATATAAATTAAATTTATATAATTTTCGAAAAATAAATGGTGGGCCACGTCATATTTTCTCATCGGTAAAAAATACAAGAGATACATAATATTTATATTGATCATTGCAGTAAACAATGTTTCTTCACATTCCCGTAATTATGTTGTTAAGTTTTGGTCTTATATTAATATACTTCAATGCTGCTTCCTAGATTGTTCTTTGTAAACGTAATTATTTAAAATTACGTATAAAACTTTATTTATTTATATTTAACAATAAATTTAAGTAATACAACTATTTTATTTCTTTTTAAAACTGGATTAAAATAACAAGTTTATTGATGACTATGCAATCATTTGAAAAAATTTATAACAACGGCTTTACCATTGATCAAAACAAGTTGGTAATTGAAAATTCCAGTTTTATGAAAATTGATTCGTCATTTTGCAAGTATGATTCATTTACTGAAATTTAGATGATTCAAACTACCACTCTGAAATGCTTTTCGGTTTAGACCAATTTGCATTTATTGTAACGACTCAATTGATGAATGATGTATAAAGAACACGAGATATTATTGCGGGTCACTCGGTGATACAACTGCTCACTTCATAAAAATACAGTTTTACTTTTTCTATAATCTCAATTACCAGTGCATAACTAGTTGATTTTCAAGGGTTTCTTTTCCTTTAGTTTTGAAGTGTCGGAGATAACGTTAAAATACATCGGTACAAGTTTTAGGATTATATTTGTAATAAAGAAATTTGTCTTTAATAGTTACAATTTATAAACTTTACGAATAATCTATAGCTTGATAATAATACGTACTTCAGAAAGAACATTTTGTGTGTAATTAAAATTCTTTTGGTATTATGTTAATTTTATAACACTGTCGAATTATTTTTATTGTTAAGAGTGTGCTGGATCGTTCAATCTGCCTTAGAACCCTTTGTTGGGATTGATGGGATGGTCTCTTGCTTGCTTCCGCATTAGTCTATTGACCGTCACGNCTTTTTTTTCAATTGGGGCTTTAGGGCTCGCCAACATCGATGTCATTAGAACCCTTGTTGACAATGTATTAGAAATACCCACACCCTTGAGACATTGTGATTCCCACCAGCGAATTTGTTGGGTCGGGACACCAAATAGGAGAATTTTTTATCTCATCACTTTTGTGATCACCCAGTCAACAAACCAAGGTATTACAGAACTTGCGAGACCAAAATATCTCTGAGGTGGTCTCTCTCTGTCTCCATTTTCTTTTGTGTGGCTTTACGGCTCGTTGACATGGAGGTCATTAGAGCTCTAAAAACTTGTACAGGTAGGGAAAATGCAGTTACGCACTATGGAGAGCCAACATGACTCTCCCCGCGTATGGGACTCGTCGAATGACTCAACCGTACCCACTAAAAACCCTTCTGAATTGCAATATCAAAACATATCTCAAAACATTACATGTATCCAAAGAAAGAAAGAAAGAGAGACGGACAGAAAGAAAGAGAGACGGACAGAGAGGAAGAGAGACGGACAGAGAGAAAGAGAGACGGACAGAGAGGAAGAGAGACGGACAGAGAGACTGAAAGACAGAGAGACTGAAAGAAAGAAAGANACAGAGAGAAAGAGAGACGGACAGAGAGAAAGAGAGACGGACAGAGAGAAAGAGCGACGGACAGAGAGAAAGAGTGACGGACAGAGAGAAAGAGAGACGGACAGAGAGACTGAAAGAAAGAGAGATAGAAAGAAAGAGAGATAGAAAGAAAGAGAGATAGAAAGACAGAGAGACTGAAAGACAGAGAGACTGAAAGACAGAGAAAATAGAAAGAAAGAGAGACAGAAAGAAAGAGACACGGAAAGAAAGAAAGAAAGACAGACATATAGAAAGAAAGAAAGACAGACATATAGAAAGAAAGAAAGACAGACATATAGAAAGAAAGAAAGACAGACATATAGAAAGAAAGAAAGACAGACATATAGAAAGAAAGAAAGACAGACATATAGAAAGAAAGAAAGACAGACATATAGAAAGAAAGAAAGACAGACATATAGAAAGAAAGAAAGACAGACATATAGAAAGAAAGAAAGACAGACATATAGAAAGAAAGAAAGACAGACATATAGAAAGAAAGAAAGACAGACATATAGAAAGAAAGAAAGACAGACAGACAGAGATATAGATAGAGAGATACCCTAGCCATCGCAACCTAATAGAGTCGGATCGAAAAGAACAAGAGGTGACCAAGGAAGGTCAGGAAAGAGAAAGAAAGGAACCTAGCACAAGTAAGTGGAAGTAATGCCAGACTCAGCTCGAGGTCCCGTGTTCGCCCCGTCTCCCTTAGGAAGTACTGTTTTGGGTCGAATTTTCCTATTTTGGTTCATACATTAAGCACTCTGAAATCTCTTAAATTGCAGTGAATCTCAAAGGTCTTTGGGTCTCGCAGGTTGAATTTTAATGGAAGATGACCTGGAGGTAAATGGGATGGCGCAATTGGTAAACGCATGGGCGCGTTATGGTCGAGGTCCTGAGTTCGAATCTCGATCCCGTCTCCCATTTTCATTCAACATAACATAATTTATCTGTTACCTGGCGGTGAGTTTCACCACAATTTAAGAGATTTCTATGTAGAAAGTTATTACAGTTCTATATCTTCTTAAAACTCATTTCCAAAGTTTACAATCTTTACAAACATCACGTAACGTACATAAGTGCACATGTTGTTCATATAATTCAAACTGTCTGACAGAAAACGAGAGTCAATAAAATTATAAATAAATGAACCATANGACAGAAAACGAGAGTCAATAAAATTATAAATAAATGAACCATTTTTTTTTTTAAAAAAAACATTGTTTACCAAAATATGTTTAATATTTAGATTCGTTTCATTAATTTCAAAGAGTTATGTTTATTCAGGAAAATTTCTCGATATTTCTACAAATTAAAAAATGCTTAGAATTGTAATTCTTGAGTGTTTGGTGCTACTAATTTCATTAAAAAAATGTAAACCTTCAGTTTATTTGAGGTAAAACATTGTTGGCTTTATAACATTCCTCCATTATTGAAGACAAAAGCTGCAAATACACTAGCGTGTAGTAGTGTTTCGTGATGAGTTCTGTGGTGACGATGAGCGTGCGCACTAATCTGTCGTGTCGTGACGCGTCGAAAACTTGCGTGTCGAAACGCGTCAGAAACATACCGATTTCATACATTTAGTCTGGTAAAAAACTATCGTGCAGTGTCGTGTCGCGAAGAGCTCACTTTCAATCGCGTCAGAGCGGTGGTGGGGGCTATGGCGCATTACAACATGACACGCAAATATATTTGTAACAATGCGCCGTTTCTAACAATGGACTACATAGAAATAACGATAGTACGCCATGACACAACAGAATAGTGTGCACGCTCATTATCACGACACACGACGACACTAGTACGCTTCCATCGTAAGAGGTGGAATTGAAAAAAATCGTATGTGAAATAAAACGGAAGGAACTATCGTGCGTATAGAGAGCAGGCGAAGTCTGCAGTCTCTCCTTCACCGGAGTTCGTCTTCGTTCCCTGTTGTTTACCGTGGCGTCCCCTTTGAGCACAAACACCGTAAGTCCTTTAGCGCCATAAAGAGACCGCAACCCACTCACTTCCTTTCCCAGTGCGCCGGAGACCTCGCAGGAGAACCTTCTCGCGTCCGCACCAGACAGCATGGCGCAGTCCGCTCGGCAGCTGTTAACAAACGACCGTTTCGTATCTGTTTTCCGTCCTGTGACATACGGCGACTGAAGTGATTTGGTGCAATGCTCATTTCCCTTTGTTTTCAGTGGTGGTGACAATATTTAGAATTAAGGTGGAACCAGCGCTCTAAATTAGTCAAATCACTGAGAACTATAATTATTTTCATTATTTATATAGTATTTGTTTTACAGCACGACACTATAAATTATAATGATGAAAAAACGTGTTTTAATTTCTATCTATCAGTCAATAGTACAGAAAAAACATTATTTAGAAATTTGCTTCACTAGTTTTGAAATGCACAAGAACAAGGCGACTGAGCGCGACGGTTTTGTGATTAATGCATCACAGCTCAGAAAAACTGAAATATCTTTTAGACCGGTGACATATAAATAAAAGTGACGTAAAAAATTACCGCGGAAAATTTACTACAAATCAATGCCAACACCCACCACTTTCGTGATTTAGAATTTGATCTTTTTTAAAAAACAATTTTTTCTTCCATACAGCGCAATGTATTTCACCATCAATTATGATTGCAATTATTTCATTTAAATGGCCGGTGAGGTATGTTTTTCAAGTTGAAATCACAATAAGTACATGTTTCTCTTTTTCTTTATGCTGATTTCAAATATTTCAGTGGTTTAATTCTACCTACGCTAGAACTACGTAATGTAAATTCTTGTATATTTTCTTCATGCTTTATGAAAATTACATTGTATTGAAAAATATCTACTAAAGATGATGCTAATAATATATTATAGAACCAAATACCTTATGTAAAAGAACGTTAATTTAATATTCATCAGAAATATCACTATAATCTTAATAAACATTTTTGTGTATCCAAGGGAGTGTTGACACAAAAACTATTATGCTTGAAGACGTTTTTTATATATTTAAAGACATCTACCATTTAAACTTATCGCTGTACCTAAATAACGAATTTAGAACAAGGGGATATTGCACGACCTTCCCTCCAAATTCACTGTCAATTCTACTACAATCCATAACTGACAGTTTACTTCGATAATTCGAGTGTTGAACCATCATCACCGAGGAAAGAAGCTAACTGCTCTGCACGCTACATCATGGGTCGTATTAAAGACCATTTTCCAAGTACAGTTTTAATTTAAAGAGTAATATTATTCAGTTGCGAATTGAATTACTTAATTATACATAAAATACTGTAATTTAAACCACGTAAAATATATATATTTTTAAAGTTACGTAATTAGTTATGTGATTGACTATCGCCTTCCCAATTCTTGTTAGATATAACGAAGAATTCATTCTCCGCTAGAAAAACAGAAAAAGGAGATACCGAACAATGATCCCTCCAAATCAATTCTGCTACGATCCATAACTGTCAATTTACTTCGATTACTCGAGGCTTGAACCAGTGTCACCAATGAAAGAATATACGACCATGGTCACCTCTTTAAAGATGTTCCAACGTAAGTCGTATTAAAATCATTTTTCATATATAGTTTTAATTTAAAAATAAAAATTATTTAGTTGAAGATTGAATTACTCAATTATACATGAAGTACTTTGAAAGTACCTTTTTAAACCACGTAAAAAGACATTGTAGAAAGTTACATAATTACTTATGCGATTGACTACCGCCTTAAAGAAACCGTTGGTTTTCCGTTGTTCCCCACGGTGCTCAATGAACGAAAGGAACTTAAATGTATACAACAATAGCTGAGAATTAAAAATATAGTCATGGTAGTACATAATTTTTTTAAAATACACGTATGAATTTTCTTTGACCCTCCTAATATTAGTTACTTGCCAAATAATCATAATATTTTAATATTTATATTTTAGTTACTGTTCCAGTTCATTGAGTAGGGTATAGTATGTGAATAGAATGGTATAGTATGCGCAGCACACGGCACATTTTAGGGTTTCTATAAACTGCACGGTCCCTAAGCCGCATCATATTTGTATATTCTATAAAACTGTGTTAAATTAAAACATATTTGAAATTGATATTGAAATCATAATATGACAAAAAAAATTATTCTCCGCTAGTGCAAATTACTCTCTCGAGTCCAGCTAGTAAGTAATAAAAAGAGAAGAAAGTTATCCACAGTATTCATTCATTCATTCCACGAGTGGCAGATGGTGACTGAAAGGGGATCTCCCACAAAATCTCCGTCGCTGCGCTTGCTCCACCCGATGAACGAGTGGCAGTCGGTCACGTGCTCGGGATTTAAAAGGAGCCGGAGGGTGCCCGCGGTGAGGGCGGTCCAAGAATGAAGGCCTGGGCCGAAGGGCTTTAGAGGGCTCGTAGCCCTCCATACTCCTTAGCATTCGAGGGATCTCTGCGCCTACGCAAGGTGATGGGTCTCGCTCCTTCGTTCTTTACTGCATTCACTATGAGGCTTCCCTCCGGTTTCATTCTCTTCTACCACGTGCCCTAGATCAGCGGTTGCTAACCATTAGTTTAGACAACTCGTAGTTTAAAATATCCTGGACCAGTAATAAGACAATTTTTAACCCATGAATATATCTTATGCTTTTTTAAATTTTGATTCTGTTTTCTACCCCAGTTTCTCAACCATGCGACCATTGCCTGGGTTTTGTTTACTTAATCCGTATTTTATCTCTTTCTTTATAATCTCGCAGTCATGTATCGTATTACTTTTCCTTCTTTTCTTCCTCCTTTCTGTCAAAAATAATCTTATGTTATGTGATATTTAATAGGGTTTTGCAAGTAGACCAATCTTTTATTTTACCCAAATTAATTCAAACGTGTTATTTCTGAAATATTTCGTTGCTTTGAATTTACCAACGGATAAAAACTGGTTCTATAATATTTAATTTTTTTATTTTATTTTNTAATATTTAATTATTTTATTTTATTTTTTTCTGGTTAGATGGTTGGTATCTTTTTAAATATTTTTTTCATAGAATTTTTCTTTGTATATGTAATTTCTTTGTTATGTATTTCATGTTGTCAAGATAATTCTTTTTATTTGTTCGTTTGTTTATCGAGGTACCTTCGCCTGACGATGTCAGAAATAAGCTGTTAAAACGTTGTGTGTTTCCACGCCGCGTATTTTTTCATTCGCTCAATTACAAGGTTACATCAAAACATAAAGATAGTAGTAGACAAGAATATTGTCAGTATCTGATGTTCTGGTTAATATAAAATGCACATATTTAACCCCGCAGCGGTCGCTTTTACGAGTCCATCGTGAAAGGTCGCGCGGATGACTGTTCACCCACTTCATAAGTAGAAATTTAAGTGAAAATTACAAATAATATAAAAACATATAATGTAATTTTTCATAAATAAATCACTCTTGGTAATTGTGGAGCTTTAGCAACATTATCAAAGCATGATAAATTAAAAGTCGTTTCTATGTTGCTAATTTTTTTTTTATTATTGGTATTAGAAAGCTTTTTCGGCTGCATAGCAAC
>NNCF01126609.1:220810-250271 GCA_002313205.1 Laupala kohalensis | reverse complement strand
AAAAAAAAAATTAGCAACATAGAAACGACTTTTAATTTATCATGCAATAAATCACTCGTTATATAATTTACATCAATTAAGAGTACTGTATGTTGATCGCTGCCGAATGAAGTCTTATAGGTCGTTCATTATTATTTTAAATATTTTTATATATCACCAACAAAGAACTATAAAATCAAGTTGTATACTTAAGTGAATCATAAAATACACTTTGCGAGAATATTTAAGTATTACATCCATTTTATGATATGTCGTGTAACACTATGTAGAACTAACAGCAATACAAATTCAGTTTGTATTTTATAATGAATTATATCAGAAATATTATACATTTTAAATATAACTGTAGAGAAACGTCTGTTGTTAATATGTTGCTATTACAAACAATAAAAGGTTTTGTCTCCCTGTTATTCTTTTAGCCCCTGTTCACGACAAATCCCGGGACTGAAGATGGCCACCATGAGGTGGAAAAGGTCTTATGCCTCAATAATGAGTGTCAGAATGAGAAAATCTATCATTGTTTTAAATGTAATATTACAAAACCCAGAAAAAAATTACGACTCATCTTTAGTAATTGTTTAATTAACGCAGTACAGAAAAGCATATTTATCAAAATTAACGATTTGAAATAAAATATACAAAAGATTAATGGTTACAAAACTTTGCAAAAGTAGAGATTTTATTTCTAAGAACCACAGTTTTCCTTCACATTTTCTCAACTACCTTCATAACGCCTTTATTTTTTTTATACTTTTGTATTTCACACGATATTTTGATTATAATTTATTGAAGGAAGATTTGTTAAATTTTGATTAGGTCTTATTTTAGTTTTGATTCATTCTTTAATGTATTTGATTATATATAATATAATAAGTGGAATATTTGAATGTGTTCTGATGTGTATCGAAAAGGTAGAAATTCATGAATTATTTACTAACTCATGAGTAAATAAGCCTGTTCCCCTTTGAGACTGATATTTTTGAGTGACTGTAACTTCATACAGGATCAGTGCCTTAATCGGCTGAACAGTGGAAATGACAAATGAATTCCGAGAGAAGCTAATCCCATGGTCCCATTAAATTGTTTTGCGTTGCTTAGTTTATTTGCGTGATGGAAAACCACGTAGGTATCAATTTCATTCACATTTTAGAATGATATTTTAAGTTTTATATGATTTTTCATTATTTAAGGAGCAAATATAAATATTAAAAAATAAATCATGAAAATTAATTTAAGATTTAAAAAAGTAGATGTTAACAATAAAACAATTATTAAATTGAAAAATAAAACCTCGTTCAAGTTAGTCATGTATTGATTTAGACANTGATGCGATGTTATTTTTTCTTTGGTAGAAGCGGGATCCACATAAATACCAAAATCCCTATGGTAGTTTCTGTCGCTGCCACCAGCTCGGTTTCCCGAGCAACCAAACACACGTGTAATGACAATAAATAATGATTTATTACAAGTTAACTAGAAATCTGAATTTACAATAGAGACAAACTCCCAAAATCATTAATACATCTAATAATCTGCTATTTCACAAATAATGCTGTCAGAGAGCATTGTTTACACTTGCTTAAATATAGTTGAAGACAACTAAATTGTAAAAACCCTCAGGTTATCTAATCCTTCGAAAAGATAGGTTGTTTTCCCCAACTGATACTAGTTACGACCCTCGCACCTAGTAATGAGTTCATTAAGACTACCGTAGCAGCCTTAACAAACATCTGGTCTCCGCGACCTAGACTTAGCTCAGTCACATGTCCGTGCTGACGGATCTCTACGTTCCTTTGTAAAGAATCCTTGAGGAGCTTCACTCCTCCCAATATATACTGTACCAGACGTCACGTGATCAGCAAATAACCACGCCTTCGCCACCACCGTGCAAGCACTCTTTTTGTGTCACCCCTTTTGCTTCTAGGAATGCAGAGGCTGCGCCGTAGAGGACGAATCGCCATGAGCGTCACCTAGGCGCTTCGCAAACACCCTTTTCGTACTTCATTCAGTTTTTCGTGGAATTCGTCTTTAATTTAGGTACACCTGAATTCCAGTGGGTCAACGTCGCCGGCTGCATTCTTCGAATACACTTGTACGTACGCTCCTTAAAAATGAAATGTGTTCGTTCGAACAATACATCCACACGGAAAAGCTCGTCGCACGTCCGTCTTAGTGCTGACCGGCCACTTATTGTAATATTCTTAAAAGCATCCGGCTTGGAAAATACAAAGAACTATTAATATTTCACAAGTTGATGGCATGTCCTGGCGCCGACGTTACAGACACATTTGAATGGATTTCAAAATAAAATGCTTGAATAATTTGCGAAATCATAAAATTGTAAGTTAGAGGGTACTATTAGAATAATAATAAATGGGAAGTTAAAATTTGTCTATTTTAATTTCTTCAAAATGTTGGATTTCTCAATGGACTTGATATATATTTTAATATAATTAATTTACATAATTAATGTGTAATGTGTAATACTAATTCAGGGCTCTAATGACCTTCGATGTTGACGAGCCCTAAAACCCCAACAAAAAATATACTAATTCATATACAAATTTTAATGGAATTCTTTTTATCATAATAATAGTTTATAATGATGTTTTACGTAGTAATCAGTATAATTAATTTTAATTATTTGCTTATTGGGATCGTGTGTTTTATTTTTTTTTCTTATAAATTTTTTAGGTTAATATTAGAATTATGGTAAACAAAGTTTTGATATTCTCTACACTAGTGAATTCTTTAGTATAAGAATTTACCGGTTGGATTGCATATTCATCTCTTAAACCGCTACAAGTAGAAAGGAACATTTTCTTAACAGTTTGATGAATCATTTGAAAAATGAATCACAAATTTTATATTCGAGAATAGTATAAAAATTTGGTAATTGTAGTCTATCACTGGTACGGAAATTCATTCTTCAATATTAGAGGAAAATAAGCAAAACCGGTCATTGTGTAAATACGGTCATTCCTTCGTGGCAGGGAGGGGGGGATGTTGCAGACTGACAATGAAGGCTATAATCATGTAGGTGGGAAACAACAACGAGTTGGAAACCATCTTTCATGCTGTATGGACGCAGTGTCAGTTTGTGTATGAAACTGACTTTACAGAGAACTTTCGTGAGGTGCATGAAGTTCATTTTTTAAAGTGAAGTATATACATTGGATATCTGTAAAGTAGAAATCCTAAGCTACTTTCTGTAATATTGGTTTTGTCCAAATCATCAACAGTTGACAGTGGCCATTTAGTTTAGGTAGGGTTGGTGTAAATGCGGACCATTCGAAATCGTGTAAATACAGACCTATCTAAAGAGAAGCCTGTGTTTACACCACCTTCCTATTTTATTTTTGTGGGTGGGGATGGAAACACCAAGGGCCCTCAGAAAAGAAGAAACCCAAGGAACTATTTGACTGTTCATCGGACTCGTTGGATTCCTGCGACCCTCTACTTAGACACAGATGATCTGGATAATGAAGTTTCTGCAGCCTCGGGAGAGGCTTCTTACAAATTTTACGAATTTAAGGCGCTGCATCGTGGAATTTAATCGTGGAGAAGAACTGTGGTTGATGTGTGCTATGTGCCAAATGTGGGCACACATTGATAGTTCCGGGCCTGAAAAAGCAATGTACAACGGATTTTGAAAAGTAAAGTGTATTTATATATTTCGTCTGAAAATTTTTGTAAACAATTTTTTGTATATATTAGATTTTCACAGTGATTTATTTTTATTATCTGTTTAAATTTGATAGCTGAATAAAGTACGCTGCTTGTTTGAACGTTTTGTATTTTTCTTCACTTCGAAACCATTTTTAATGAGGTTGTCTGAATTTGAAAAAGTAGGCTCGTATTTGCACCCGTTTTTTTTTTTGGGGGGGGGGAACTATTTCACAAAGTTTTTAATCATCTTCTTCCTTGACTACCAAATGTTGATTTTAATCGGTACACCTTTCTTTCTTATTTACATCCATGTGGATATTTTGTCTTTGATAATTTGCCATACGTTTTAGCAAGCCATACGTTTTAATACTTGTACGTATTTTAGGCAACCATTAATATTGATTGTGATGAAGTATGTATGTTGATTGTGCTACATTTCTGTCTGCATCATATTTTAAGAGTCGTGAGGGCATTGTCGTTGAATATCGTATTTTATTGAACCCTTTACTTTTTCATAATGTGGACATAATTTGCTTCGTTTTCTGTACGTTGAAAAACATCCTTTATTTGTAGGAAGAGAATCAGCATAAAATGTTTATAGGTGTATTATATGTAATTATTACCGTATGTATTTGGTAATTGTGGAGCTTTAGCAACATTATCAAAGCATGATAAATTGAAAGGCGTTTCTATGTTGCTCATAGCAATCACCAACATAGAAACGCCATTCAATTTATCATACCGTATGTATATAGTTTGAAATCAATATAGTACTTTACTTTTATAAAATTTGCAAGTTAAAACGTTTCCCTAGTTCTCATTCCCCGTCTCCAAAATACGCAATACAATAATTACCCTAATCACCATCAGCGTAACTGCATTTTGTTCATTTAATCGTTTTCTCCCCCTCTCGTCCGCACACTTAAGTTCTCTATGTATATATTCATAGCTTTTTGTCAGTGAGAATTTTGTCTCAATTACTTTCTCCTTTGCAGCTGTGGCAGGATATGCATTTACTTCAACAACTCCCACTCTGAGACAGACAAATCGTAGTAGCTCACGCAGTTCTTAGCTTTTAGAAAGAGTCCCCTTTTCTGCAGTATGTTCTCCATTNAGAGACAGAGATAAATCTTTCTGAAGAGATAAATGCATCGCTGTTTTTTTTTTTTTGCTTAAAATAAGGAGAAGTAATTCCGTAGACAGTTGATTTAGTATTCCAATAACCTACTTCCTAATATTATTATTTATTTATTTCATTAGTTTGGTTTTCGTTGTGTCTTCGTCCATAGACATTCCACGTGTTAAACCCTTTTATTTCTTCTAAAAAAAATTAAATTTTCTACATCGAGTCTCAGTGCTTATCATGGCATATCCAAATTTGATAATTATTTATTATGTCTTTATGTTATTTGTTCTCTCGGGTCCATACAACAGGCAGTCTCAGATCGTATGGTATCTTGGTTACAAACGTAATCCGAATATACGATCCTCATAGTAAATCAAAATTTGTGAAAATACTTTCTAAATAATTTGTTTCTTTATTATTTCTGCAGCGGTTGGTCCGGGTTTTTAAAATCTTCCACTTATTTCTGTAAAATGTACTTCATTATAGAAGATGGGTTAAATGTTACATGATCAGGTGAAAGAAGTGACCGGAGAATCCGTCTCGGCCATAAGGATTCTGTCCTACGAACAGTGGCCACCGAAAGTCCATCCAGCAATTTGAAGTAAAAGAAAAGTGATTCCATCTTCGGACGGTGAGTCGGGTCGTGAAGAGAACATATTTCCTGCACTTAACCAGAAGGTCTACGCTTTGAATCACGGCATTTTCATGAGAGGTAGATGATGCGATTTGATATGGGATCTTTCAATTTTTGACTTTCTTAAGAAACGATTAATTATCTAAGTTCTTTAATTCACTGTTCATTCTAACAAATAGAAGAGAGGCACAGAACAACAAAGAGAGAACACACCATATAAAGAGAAAATAAATTAAAGTTGATGTCGTGGAATGTCGAGAGACGGGAACACGACAGGAAACGAACTTATATAAATATTTAAAAATTGTTTATCCACCACAGCTTCTCTATAATGTATTAAGAAAAACTATATTTTATTTTCTAATATCTAAAATGCCGACTATTTTATATTATTAAATATTCAAGATATAAAAAAAATATTATACCATAAAATTTGACATTTCAAGAGCTATTGCTCATGAATCTTATTCTCATTTCTGTTTCGTTTTAACAGCAACGTTTATGTATTATTCTATCGCTCAAAAGAAGTATACGCTATTTTATATACGTAGATATATCTGTGTGTCACGGGTTTTAATTAGATGTAAGACCATTTATTAATTATGTGTTAATCCCTTAAACTTCATTAACATTAATATGATGACGTCATTTGTAATTCTTTTGTACTGTAAGTTATGCCATAAAAGCAGCTACAAATAGCATTTTATCACGTAGAGGGCAATAAACTGGAAGCAGGCAAGGCACTATCCCATTAGTTCCGAACAAGAGCTCCAAGGCAGAGGCGGATTTCTCATTTCTACACCCCATGGCATGCGCCACCCCGAGATGGGAATGAAAAAAGATATTTGCTGTAACATCAACACAATAACAAATTTATATTTAAAAGAATACAAAAATGTATTTAACGAATACGTAGAATTATGAATCTTTGAATTTTTCGAAATATATTTCTAATAATTGTAAGTGTTAAAAAAACTCAAGTTATTGACAATTTCTTTTGTATCTATAATATGAACTACTGATGTTACATAGTTCAATTTTCCTTAGAAGTCTTTGTTACTCTACCACTCTAGCAACACCCAAACGAGCTGTTACTCACTATTCCGTCCCCTAACACCCACCTTCACGACAGCTGCCTTTTCTTCAGCCATCACCTCCACCCGAAACCTCTTCCCTTTCCTTTTCCCCGTGAGTGGGCGCCGCTGGCGTTAAGTAGAATCGTTCAAAATGCAAATTGCGTCAAGCGTCAAGAGTGAGGGATCACTGCTTCGTGAGCTCCTTGCCTTCTGCCATCCGAGCNCTCATTCGTCCCCAACTCCTCTGCCCTCCCCCCCCCCCCCCAATTCACATCGTTCGCTATGCCTGCACGAGGTTTGCGATGCAGACAACGATGCTTTTTTATTTGCAAAAGATGGCAGGGGTGATGGTTGAAACGTACGACGAGTTCTTGATGTACGATAGTTTCACATTTCAGAAAAACGGAGCTCGGGATGGCTACAGCTGAAATACCTCGGGATGGCTACAGCTGCCCATCGCGAACATTTCGCCCGCGCAGGCACGCAAAGGGCAATTCCTATACGCTTCCTCACTCAGAAAGGAGTGATCAGATGCGCTGTGGTGGGGGACAGATAATACTGTATAGCGCTTTCTTATGACAACAACATCTGCGTAGTTGCTTTCGTGTTCGGTTATGTCAAGAATCGCAAATGTATTTCGAGCAGATTCGCCTGGCAATGGAAGTTATCGAAGATATTGTAACTAGTTAACTAATAAATTCATCTGCTAAAATGAATGTTTAACCATAATTAAGAGTATTTATATTTGCTAATGGAATGTATTGTAACACGAAAAATAAAATCCTTTTATCATTTCTTGACAGTCGCGGCGGATAGTAATGTAAGTCTCAAACATGATACACATCTGACAACCGGGAAGTGTGATTTAAGAGAATAAAAAAACCATATAATTATAACCATAACAAATTGAAATTTATCGCCAAAAACTAGACATGAATAGTAGAATTTGACATATGTTCTAAATCAAATGAACTGAAATTTTTAAAACAATATTTCTGCAACAAAAATAATAATTCCGAACACATAATAAGTTTGTAAAAGAAAAACACTTAAATGACTTAACGGGCTTTTTCTTAGTTGTGTTTCTCTCGTTTTTAAAATATTTCGTTACGATACGCCTACTCCATTACTAAAAATATTTTCATTTATTAGTCAAGATATTTGAGCATAAACTCAAACTTAAACGGAAATCGCGTTATATACCTCATCAAAGTCAAAAATATGAATCTATTATGATATTTATTTAAAAAGAGAGAAACGCAAACTGTATTTCAAAAATAAATATTAGTGTTAAAATTATCTAAACAATTAAGCACGAAAATTAATAAAACCAAATATTGATACAAGTGTGTGAACGCTAGAAATGAATGGGACTAGATAACTTTATTTTCTAGTTATAACTAGATTAACCATTGATGAGTCAGCAGGTGTGTATGCTACATCAATGCTTGTTTAACAGGTGAAGACTTTAATTTCTAATATTTACACTAGTACACATCTACGACGCAACACAGTGGTTTATGACTGTAGTAATTTGTGTATTATGAACAAGTTTTTGACGTTAACNTGAAGACTTTAATTTCTAATATTTACACTAGTACACATCTACGACGCAACACAGTGGTTTATGACTGTAGTAATTTGTGTATTATGAACAAGTTTTTTATGTTAATTTTTTCCCCTTCGCAATCCAATGTTTTATTTATGGGGAAACAGAGTGATTTTCTATTTTTATCGTTGTACGGGTACCCGGTATAAATAAAATTATGATTGCGCATACGTTTGAGTCAATGATATTGAGTAGCCACGGAGCTATAGGCTACTTTTCCAGTATCAAGTATCAAATATAAAATACTTTTTATTATTTTCTATTCATGATGCTATTTTAGTGAATTAACTAGCTGAACTCACAGGAATCAACATTTTAATCGTATTTAAAGTGGTTTCATAAATAGATAACTCGAAATGAATTAGGTTTTCTATAGCTACACATTTAACCTAGGAGACGTCCAGACTAATAAACTACTATTATTTGCATAAACCTATTATTTGCGAATAAAATTTAAAATACGGCACCAACTCTTCTAGAACGTTATAGACAATTTCACAAAATTTGAAAACGATGTATGAAATGTTATATATTTGTATACAAGACTTACATTCAAACATACAAACAGACATCGTTATTAGCATCATATACTTTAGTATGGAAAGGTTCCGAAAAACCTGCGTTTCATTTTTGCGTTACCGGACAGAGAAAATCACACAAATCCTTATTCAGAGAATTAAAAGATGATTTCATATTGATTTATCGTTCTTGTTTTCCTTTTCAAGATATCAGTATTAAAATATGATATCGAAAATAGAAGCTTCTTGATTCATTTATTTGAAATGATCAAATAATGTACTAACAAATGATCGTTCTGACCATGACGCGTCTGTCCATGCTGATGGGGGAAAGAAGTATCTGTCATATTATTTAGGTCAATAAAATAGTCTTGTAAAAGAAAAGTAATCCTTCATATTTTTATATTCAATTTTAGTAAGTCTTAACACTGTAATACAATTAGTGGTATGAAATCTGTTCTCAAACATATCCAAGACATATTTTTGGTCAGAATGTAACAAGAATATCACATCTTATGTGATTCCCTTGTGCTCCTGAAGAGTATCTCACGTTTCAAGAACTCTGTTTCAATCAGTAACCATTGTACAAATGGAGAGCATCCTAAGTCTCTCTCAACTCTCTAGAGTACACCTTGATTTCTCCTTGGAAGGATGCTTACAGCCTTTCCATTTTTCCTCGTCTTAATACTCGTTGGATTTTGGTTGTAATATATTACTGATTGCATTTAATACAGTTCTCTTTGATTGTGGGTGATGTAACACCTGAAATACTTGTAATTGACATAAGTTCTTATTTGTTTCAAGGAAAAAATTGTTCTAACACAATAGTGATTCATATAACTTCTTACTTTGTTGTATCATTTTATCGAACTGGATATTTAGTTGATGTGACGCAGAGGTCTCCCCTGGATCCGAAGTGTTTTGGTTCGAACCTCAAATAATGTTGATGGATGTATTCAACATGACTTGTAGACTCAAGCAATTTTAGTCGGAAAGGACCCAATTGCTTACTTTTTGGAAATATCGCCTCACTATCAGCCATGACTAAAAACAGCTCATTGGCTGGGGTTGACACGTCCACTCTCTGCCATATGAAACCGATAGCTGCCTCGACATCTTTGCAATTGGTGCTGGAGCTATCTTTTACGGGTGTCTTGATTTCATATTGCAAGACTCTGGATGATACGTGAACGATCGTCATCGCACACTTCAGTGCGTGTGGGCTAAGTAACCTTCCGGAAATTAAAATCCCAACTTTTAGATTTTTGTGGAAAAGCTATCCTTGATCAAGAAAGGTTCAGAAAATCATCTCAGGAATATGAGCTGATTGTAAGATAATATTTATGTTTTAGTTGTGTTAGTGACGAAGGCAATATTTTTTTGGTGGAGAGTATCGCAATAAGTGCGCGAAATGAATTGTAGTGCGCACCGCCAACTCACCTTGTGACAATGCTATCTGTGTAAGACAACAAGAAACTGTCTCGGGTTCCATCTCAAATATTACAGTCAGCCTCATCACCATTGTTCCTTTATTTTATTTAGTTTTATAGCGAGGTTCGGTGCCATTTGGTTCGATCTTCCACNGGGAACGTATGGTCTGGAGTAGGTAAGGGAAACCCCAGCTTAAAACCTCACCAAGTTTGGCCGAGCACAGTTTGAATACATGCTCTACCACTAATCGGAATCGAGGTAGTGAAGACACCTCCACTAGACCACCACTGTCGAACTTATGTAAGGCGCCCATGTCGAAGAGCGTTGAAGGTTGTTTACATGCCATGAGGTGATACGGATCAGTCTTCGGATAAAAAACTACAAAATATAATATATTACAAACGTTAATTCTCCTTCACTTTATGCACTATAATACTTCGATTAATGACAGCTTTTAAAGGAAAATTTTAAAGGTAATTTTTTTAGTAATGTCAGAGCTATGACATTCAACGTATGTAATGAAACTACTTTATTTTGTAGTCATAAATTTACTGACTTGCCCTCTATAACATGTTGGTATATTGAAATGGGTAAATTTAATATTTTTGTAGAAGAACATTAAAAATTTAAAAATTAAAGTAGATGGAGAACATAAAATAATTTAAAACAATCTCCGAACAATATTTAAGACACCTTCTTTGTAAATTATTTAATATTTTATAGTAAGGAAATTTTAAATTTATATATTTTTTAATTTTTAAGCACTTTGAAACATACTGTAGTTTTAAACTTAAATCATACAATTCAAAAACATATTATTTCACTTATTTCTGGCAAAAATTACCTATAAATAAATTGACATATATTAGACATTTTTATTATACAACACGACACCTATTCCATTCGAATGCAGTTTGAAATAAGAAATGAGTATTCACTCTTATGAGTAATGGCCACCATAATATTGACTTCAAGAACGAAAGAAACAAGTTCTTTATATTTATGCGTAATCCTATTATCCGTATAAATATATCGACAATTCCGCGTCAAAAGGTAAAGAGTTTGGAAAATCCTTTTTTGTTTAATTTCGTAGGATTATATATGTGTAGGATATATCTACAGGCTATTTTAATCATATGGAATATATTTTCGTATCAAGTACTAACTCAAATTTTCGGTCCTTATTTTGCAATTTTTATGTGTTTAAAATATGTTTGGATGTTTTAAAAGAAGAAATCACTATTTTTAAGTTGATGAAAAAGAATATGTAGAATTGTTACAAACGAATAGCCATTCGTAGTTATCATAGACAGTATACAGGGGGGACTCGTGTGTTTCAACGAGCATGGAGAATGTAAAAATGAATAGGATTCTTTTTTGGACACGCTTCAGATTCACCAACTTACATTTATTACAAATAACATACATATATTTTCCTAAGTCTACAAAAGCAGAATTACAGAGTGTATCCTGGTTTTTGAAATATTGAAGTCAGTTGTTGTGGGCAGCTGACGCTCCGAGGAGAACACTTCCTACGGAATTTGAATACATTTAAACATAAACGATAGTTTATGAAATATCCCCTTTAGTACCCCTTTCCCAATTTGAACAGAATTACGAATGGTTAAGAACAAAGTTGAAGTGCGATTGTAAGTAATCTACACGTAATAAAAAAAAGCCCTTGGACTCAAGTTTTTGAGAACATCCCCCTGACATCAACTAATAGTTGCATACAAAAAATACCTGCTATTTACTTTAGAATAGGTTATAAAAACCATATAATTAGTGCAGGATTTATGATCCATCAGATTAATATCTGATGTAGTCCTCCCTTTACGAGGAATATTAATAGTACTTTGGAATTGCTTCCTTGTCGTACTTAGTGAAGAATTATAGTTGCACGTTGGAATAGTTTCCTTATCGTACTGCTTTTCCGGCTGCCTGCGGATGTCTGGCCGAGGTCTGCTGTCGGAATGTTGAGTTGTTCCAGTTGGCCTTGTAGCTTTGGTGAGCATGTGGCTGTAATTAGAAAATACTTATGAACATCTGTATTCGAAGTCGCTTTGCTATGAGCGTCGCACTATTCACTGAATAGCACAACAGGTAAATGATTTCTATAAAGAAATCATGGTCTAAAAAGTTATCAATGAAACATATGTTTCATAATATCACACGCGGCGTAGGGAGTGGTCCTCCCTGTACGAGGAATGATACTTGTACGTTGAGCTTCATAACGCGAAGAACGGAATGGATTATTTTTGCCCGTAGGCGAATGGTGGCCTTGAGGCGCTAAGTTGCCCGAAGGCGAATAATGTTGAGAGTCCATAAACGGTAGAGTCACAATAGGTAGACTTGATCAGGTTTCAGAGTGTCATCACGATACGGCGACGCACTCGCAGAGTAACATCATACACAACGAAACTTGTGGAATGGATGATTGGACGTTGAGCTTAGCCGTAGATATAGCTGTACACAGAACGTGCATATGGAGTGGGTTCAATGATTCTATGTCAAGGAACGTACATAGTGAGTGTGTTCAATGATTCTATATCATGGAACGTGCAAGGTACTTGCACAGTGCGTCTATATACAAAGAATGTTTATATAGGCACGGAGTATTTATACTATGTCATGGAAAGTGCAAGGTACTTGCACCGAGCGTCTATATACAAAGAATGTTTATATAGACATAATATTTATAAACAAACAATAAATAACACAATTCTCATGAAATATAAATAATAACAAAGTACATAATAAATGAGAATGTGTAAATAAACCCCTTACAAACGTTTGGTTTGTAACAAGAATTATTTGATCAAAATGTGATAAAAAGGGAAATTACCTTAAAATATCGCGTCTTCGTGAGGACTGAAAATTTTGGGAGAGTTCTTACTTTTTGGCATAGAATACTATGAGATTATTTTGATCACGTTTTTCTGACCCGTTCAGTTGAGAACAATATCCACAATTACTGCACTCGATGTGAAATTCGTCATTGTCTCACAGCATATTCAGCATGTGCACACCTCGCTTCTTGTGCGCTATCAAGGGCCATAGGCCGTACTGCTGGGACCAAGGGCCAGTGCTGGGGGGCGTTGGTAACGCACAGAGACCTTTGATTGACTCTACCCCCGTGAGCGACGCTTGCATACGTCATCAATCAGCATTTGCCTGACCCCTGTGTAACGACTCGAAGCAACCCCTCTCGCCAGGTGCGATTGTGCCATTGTGCGATGCTAGCGCTCCAAGCGAAGGTTGTGTTCTATACTGGATATGATTGTGTTAACTCAACCTTATAGCCAAATTGTGTTATGAAAGTATGACTCTTAATTTCAAGACATTAATGAATAATAAACATAATTTTGGCAACTAATTTGTGATTATAACTGCTATAAATCATCAAGAAACTGCGAATTTCATCCAATTTGCCAACTCATTTGTTAGAACTTTGCATTTCACACCCTGCGCAAGTCACGCTGTACTTCGAAAATTTCCAGCAGCAGAAAAAATTTCAGATTCAAACTATATTCTTTTCAAAACAAACCAATGTTTTGTCATTGTAGTATTTGTAAATGGGAAATACAACGTGCTATTGATGCTTATGTACATAGAACGATAGGAAGTAGGACGTAGGAGGTATGGCTATTGTTAGTAGGTGGGCAGGGTTTAACAATGCGGAGGGGTTAGTAGGAATCGTTAGTATTATTATAGTAAGAGTTGGTGATACTAGGAGTAGAAGGAGGTGGATAGAAGAAGGATGATTTCAGTAATCACAGCTAAATGAACTGGGACATTGAAATTGACAAGCTACAATTTTCTTCTGGCTCTGCCGGGAATCAAACCCGAAGGGTCTAGGTCACGAGCAAACATGCTAGCCCCTGAGTCACCGGAGAGGCTGTGTAGATGTTTGATGGATATTTAAAAAAGTAAATAAAAAATAAACATTTTGAATAAAATCATAATATTTATTATTTTGTATGATTTGTGCTATAACAGGAAGTGCTGCATAAAGCGCTAAATCTCCACATTAATAAATCGAATCCACAAATATGCCTGTTATAATCAACAAAATATATCATGTTGTGTCTGTAGCAATATGGTTAATCTTGTTTCACACTATCTAGTGATTCGTTTACAAATCATATTGATGATTTCTTTGTTCTATGTGTTTTTTAATCAGGGATACGCTAATAATGCAATATGTATTGAGATGATATTAGCTTAACGCACCGTGTCAGAAGTGACCGTGTCATGGGATAAACCTGTAACACACGTCAAAGTTCAATAGATTGGATAACCCTGTCCTCGCACATGCTCTCATCCCGAGACACGTCCTGCCACTACTGCAACACCTCTTGGCGCGTCCATCCGACCGCAGTTGCGCCATCACCGTCTCCACCGTACAAAGGGTCAGTCCGCCATCCACTAGGGGCCCGTTTGTCCGCGATGACTGATCACGGGACTGCGACACCTCTCGCGACATGCATGGTGCGTTAGCTCCCTTATTGGCTGCAAATGCCTTGTAACGAGATAAGGAATACAACGAAACGAGATGGCTTTGTACAGCATTTTTATTCTCGAGTGATGGAAAAAGCGTGGCGGTGTAAAGACGAAACATCCTTTCAACAAATTGGATATCCAAGTTTCTTTTATTCTCGAACGTATTCCATTTATTCGTATGAACGTGATTTCAATTGGTATGGTGATACCTCAATAGATAGTAATATAACAATCTTTACTTTTTAATGCTTTCTTCATTAATTTTTTACATAAAACAATTCATTTCGAGGGTAAAAATTTGATCATTACTACTGCCGTTTAACTATGTGACATGTAATACATTTTTATTTTTAATTGAATATCTTCCATATTACTAGTTAAAATATTAAACATGATTATTTACTTTTTCTTAACGACACGTTTTCATCGTGATAATAAAATTTATTCAGAAAAAATGTCTAAATCCTACTAATACATCGACGTATTTGATTAACAAAGTATATCACCGAAGGAGAAACATTGAAGTATCGTATAGTTATTCCAAAATAGTTACCAATAACGTATATTAATGACTTCTATGAATAAAAATTATTATTTGTTATGATTTGCTGCTATCGAAGAAGTTTTATTGTACATTCATTTTGATGTTTTAAAGTAGTTTATTGTAATGCTTTGATTCATTTGTTGAATGACATAATTGAACAGGGAGCGTTGAAATAATATACGTTCAATAAAGTATTTAAAAAACTAGATTTCTTTTGTTTGCCATCAATATTAGATTGTACTGATGTATGAAAATGTGTCCAAATCTAATTACTTACATATTGTAAATAGTAGTTTGATCTCATAAATTAATAATTTTCAAAATTTGATAAATATAATTTTGGTCACACAATTTTCAGTTTTTACTACTTTTCTAAGTCGTAAAAAGTTTCAAATACACTCTTTTTATTTTTTTCATGAAAAAGAGCATGACTGAAACACAAGATGTGAATTAATTTATTAACTAAATTATCGGGAAATTTTTTTATGGTATGTTTTCATGCAATTTTCTTTAAAAAATAATGTCACCCCTTGTTTTTCCGTTGTAAAAGTACCACTGAATTATACCTTTCTTTGTTTGAAACATGAACCACAAACCATATGCTTGGTTTCAGAAATCGTGAGGTAGTGATTCCAAACAACTTCCAAATTTGTTTATCTGAGAAGATCGTAAGAGAAATTTTGATCACATCTCATAATCTTGCATTCCCATATTGTTCAATATATTTCACAAACGAGACTATTGGTTTTCATCTGCTTGCATTATAAGGATCAGCTTCTCAAACCCAAAATATTACTGTGACCATTCAAACGTATGTGGCACCAGAAGCATAACTATGCTATAAAATTTTACGAACAAAAAAGTGAAACAAGTTTCTTAATCTGTTTATGTTATTTGACAAATACAATAAACCATTTTTAATCAATACATTATGTAATTATCAAACGAGACATTTCCACACGCAAATTTAATACGAAACGCATACCCCTCTACGAGCGCCCATCAATTTTGAGGCGGTTACTAATTATTGAATACTTGATAATGTTAACTCTTTCTATACTTTGTAATGTCATTTTATCATAAAAAATTATCTTGTTGTTTGCTTCTATATTTTGTTGGACTCGTGCAATTCAAATCCAAAGTTAGATTTGTTTAAAATTGCTTTTGGTCTGAAATTATTTATTGTCTCGGTTACAATACACGAAATATATATTGTTCTCAAACTTAATTAATAATTTTATAAAAAGTTTACTTCTTTAGGCATTAAAAATACACGAAATAATGAAAGTTTGCTTTTTTATATCTACCTCTCAATGATTTTCGCAACAACCTAGACAATCGATAACACTAATTTTTACAGGAATTGTTTTGAGTTGATATTTATCAAAAAAATATGTCACTTGATAAAAACAAATTTTAAAAATATTTTTTTAACATCAGTGGTGTGTTTAGTGTTAAAGCGTTTGTAGGATTTTCCTCGATCTATTCAATGAACACTTTTTGTCATGTAAATTTTTTGACCTAAGTACTTTAAAGTTTATAGCATTCAATTGCTGTGAAAATGGTTTGGAATCGCATTTTAGAAACTCCAGATGGAGCAAAGAGGTTTTGGTAAAATAAACTTGATCAAAGTAAAAAATGTTTCGCGGAATCCTAAACTCGCGAGTGTCATGAGTCCTTCGAGGGCCATCAACTGCTACAAACCTGCAGGCTTCCGAAACCGATGTACGGATTGACTGGAGCGAATTCTTGAAAATTCTCAGGTTTTATCTTACCTAATATACATAGACAAATGCAAATGAACCATGTTTTTTGTATAGGTACGCACGAACAACAGATCTATTTTATGGGTTTACGAGGGATAACCGTTGGTTCATCATCCACGATTGAATTATTTTCTTCAATATTTTCTCCATTTTTAGAGTGAGTTAGAAGAATGTGTGAGAAATGATTAAAAACGAAAGAAATTTCGAATTTATATTATTCCTATTATGTGGAATCATGTTGCTCGCGAAGTATCATATTTTAAAATTACCATCTGAAAAGGAATCACTCGATGTTTTCGTAAATAATTTAGCATTCCAATTACAGTTTAGTTAGTCAACCACATAAAAACGAGTTATTCCATACCGGATATCCTGTTTCCTTAGTCGTCCATAAATAATTTTGAATTAAATTTGAGGAACTCTTCTAAAACAAGGATCAAAATTAAATTCATTATAAAAAAAATATTAAGTGAACAATTAATTGTTATAAGCATGACTTGTATCATGACAAAATATTATTTTAAAATCAAACTAGGATTCAAGGAACATCCTAACTTACTAGCAACTCACAGGACGAAGTTGACATCAATATTGTAACAAATAAGAAGCGTGACACCCCATTTTTTATTAGCTACAATATAATCATTTTATTGAAGATGAGACTTTAACAGCTGTGAATTTCTATCTTGTCTTTTAAACAATATTATATTATACAGTAATTACAGTATTAATATCGTAATGTAGCTGAGAAATTAATTGGCAAATACACCATAGGAAGTCAATCAATAAACGCGTAGGGCTGTCGTTCGGTACTTACCATAATTAATATTGAGATTAATTAAACTGAGCCATTTCCAGATATCATTTTTCACGTGTGTTACTCATAAAAGGGTGGTAATGATGTTACGTAATTTTTGTTTCAAATTCGTATCTTATTTGATGAGTTTCCATAAACAACATTGTTTCTTCTCTGTTTCGGCTTAAACATAGGGTTTGATAAAAATATTTAGCTATCAATGTGTCCGTAGTCCTTACTACAGAAACACTAAAGCAGTACTTTATGGCGACGTAAGGTCTTCAAATTCTCTTGCCTCTCCCTTTTTAAGATATTGGCAACGAAGACGTCTGGATTTTACCAAGTGTTACATATGAAACTGATGACGTATGGGATCAGGGAAAAATGGCGACGAGTCAAAAATCGAACCCGGGAATACTGCAGTGATTACAGGAGTGTTAACTACTACACCACTCTTTCGCCATCCACAATTGTATACTATTTACAACAAGCCCTAACTCAAAAGTCTCGGGATCGATTTCCGGCTTGTCGCCGTTTTCACCTAGCTACAGGTAGCAAACACATGTGTATTGAAGAGTGGTAACAAAAAGTTTCGATGCTGTTTAAAATTTAAAATTATAACCAAATTCAAAATTATTCCGTTCTGGCACTGCAGCTTGACCTCTGATACAGTAGAAGCTCATTAACCCGTAATCCTTTTTTATATTTGTCATTACATCAGTGTTATACATTTACATTTTACATTAGCAAAAATAATTTCATGATACAGACTAATTCTAAATTATATCGAGGTACCTACTTGTCAATAGTACCTCTTTGTTAAAAAGCGATTTCATTTTAAACAACTACAATAGAACCTACGTGCTAAAGATAGATTAGTTTATTGTCCCCCGTCTGAACATATGCAGTTGTGATTGCTTCTTTGACAGTAAATTTTACTATTTATTCAGGTCAGTAATTGCAACAATCAAAAACGTTGGTTGGATATTAACTCAGATTTCTTAAAACTAATGGTCATTGCTGAAAAAGTGTCGTATTATAGGGCATTCCAAATCATAGAATGCCAGAGTATCACTGTACGTCAATACTCAACACCAATCAACTTTCTCCCACGAATCACGTTAGGACATATTCGAATGAACCAGCCCTAAATTCTCATTTCATCGCGTTGACCTTTCCGTTGAAAGCCACCTTGGCGAACCCCTCTGTCTCTAAAGGGTCGCTACGTGCAGAAGGCCACACCCCTTGCATACTCTTGTGCCCTTGAGGTGCGGTCGACGACCGCGAGCTCTATTCGCTCAACTACTCGCGCTCGGGGACTTCCCCGCACAATTTAACAGGCGGCGCCATGCATAACCAATGAGAGCTTGGATTACATGTGGAGAACCCCGGCAACTCCTTGACCAATGGTGCTAGAGGTACTGGGGTCAATGTTGGTTAGAGATGGATTCAGACTTCAAAGAACCTGGTAAATAGTGAAGGCTAATGTGCAATAATTTTATTTGTCATTTCAGTTTACAATTCGAGAGTTGAGTCAAAGCAGTAGATACAAATCAATGGATGCCGTAGNTGACTTGTATCATGACAAAATATTATTTTAAAATCAAACTAGGATTCAAGGAACATCCTAACTTACTAGCAACTCACAGGACGAAGTTGACATCAATATTGTAACAAATAAGAAGCGTGACACCCCATTTTTTATTAGCTACAATATAATCATTTTATTGAAGATGAGACTTTAACAGCTGTGAATTTCTATCTTGTCTTTTAAACAATATTATATTATACAGTAATTACAGTATTAATATCGTAATGTAGCTGAGAAATTAATTGGCAAATACACCATAGGAAGTCAATCAATAAACGCGTAGGGCTGTCGTTCGGTACTTACCATAATTAATATTGAGATTAATTAAACTGAGCCATTTCCAGATATCATTTTTCACGTGTGTTACTCATAAAAGGGTGGTAATGATGTTACGTAATTTTTGTTTCAAATTCGTATCTTATTTGATGAGTTTCCATAAACAACATTGTTTCTTCTCTGTTTCGGCTTAAACATAGGGTTTGATAAAAATATTTAGCTATCAATGTGTCCGTAGTCCTTACTACAGAAACACTAAAGCAGTACTTTATGGCGACGTAAGGTCTTCAAATTCTCTTGCCTCTCCCTTTTTAAGATATTGGCAACGAAGACGTCTGGATTTTACCAAGTGTTACATATGAAACTGATGACGTATGGGATCAGGGAAAAATGGCGACGAGTCAAAAATCGAACCCGGGAATACTGCAGTGATTACAGGAGTGTTAACTACTACACCACTCTTTCGCCATCCACAATTGTATACTATTTACAACAAGCCCTAACTCAAAACTCCCGGGATCGATTTCCGGCTTGTCGCCGTTTTCACCTAGCTACAGGTAGCAAACACATGTGTATTGAAGAGTGGCAACAAAAAGTTTCGATGCTGTTTAAAATTTAAAATTATAACCAAATTCAAAATTATTCCGTTCTGGCACTGCAGCTTGACCTCTGATACAGTAGAAGCTCATTAACCCGTAATCCTTTTTTATATTTGTCATTACATCAGTGTTATACATTTACATTTTACATTAGCAAAAATAATTTCATGATACAGACTAATTCTAAATTATATCGAGGTACCTACTTGTCAATAGTACCTCTTTGTTAAAAAGCGATTTCATTTTAAACAACTACAATAGAACCTACGTGCTAAAGATAGATTAGTTTATTGTCCCCCGAGTGAACATATGCAGTTGTGATTGCTTCTTTGACAGTAAATTTTACTATTAATTCAGGTCAGTAATTGCAACAATCAAAAACGTTGGTTGGATATTAACTCAGATTTCTTAAAACTAATGGTCATTGCTGAAAAAGTGTCGTATTATAGGGCATTCCAAATCATAGAATGCCAGAGTATCACTGTACGTCAATACTCAACACCAATCAACTTTCTCCCACGAATCACGTTAGGACATATTCGAATGAACCAGCCCTAAATTCTCATTTCATCGCGTTGACCTTTCCGTTGAAAGCCACCTTGGCGAACCCCTCTGTCTCTAAAGGGTCGCTACGTGCAGAAGGCCACACCCCTTGCATACTCTTGTGCCCTTGAGGTGCGGTCGACGACCGCGAGCTCTATTCGCTCAACTACTCGCGCTCGGGGACTTCCCCGCACAATTTAACAGGCGGCGCCATGCATAACCAATGAGAGCTTGGATTACATGTGGAGAACCCCGGCAACTCCTTGACCAATGGTGCTACAGGTACTGGGGTCAATGTTGGTTAGAGATGGATTCAGACTTCAAAGAACCTGGTAAATAGTGAAGGCTAATGTTGTGCAATAATTTTATTTGTCATTTCAGTTTACAATTCGAGAGTTGAGTCAAAGCAGTAGATACAAATCAATGTATGCCGTAGAAGAATTTTCCCTGTTGAATAAAACCCATGGAATAAAAAAATATTTATTAACACATGAAATCAATTTATAAAACATGAAAACCTTTGCATGATGTCTCACTTTATATGAAAATTGGTGTCAAATAAATAAAATTAAATGTCCCATTTGACTCATGAAAATATGCTTGTAACTCAGTTGTCGGTGAACCCGACTAATCGGCCCTTATACTTACCATAGTTCACCCTTAACAACCCGTTCCCAGTACGTAAGCTACAAACCTTTTTTTTTCTGTTCCAACTGTGTATATACATGAACACATTTATACAAAGCTGAGAATGAATTCGGGAGTCCAAGACACTATATTTTGTGATTATTCAAGATATTTCATTATAAAGTAGCTATAATATCCCATTAATTAGATTCTCCTCATAATGAGTCAATTTTGGCACTGTTCCGAATGTAACTGTTTTGCATAATATAACACAATATTTCAGCTTGAAATATAATTCAGTGTTACGTCTACTCACATAGTCAAAGTTTAANTACCATAGTTCACCCTTAACAACCCGTTCCCAGTACGTAAGCTACAAACCTTTTTTTTTCTGTTCCAACTGTGTATATAGATGAACACATTTATACAAAGCTGAGAATGAATTCGGGAGTCCAAGACACTATATTTTGTGATTATTCAAGATATTTCATTATAAAGTAGCTATAATATCCCATTAATTAGATTTTCCTCATAATGAGTCAATTTTGGCACTGTTCCGAATGTAACTGTTTTCCATAATATAACACAATATTTCAGCTTGAAATATAATTCAGTGTTACGTCTACTCACATAGTCAAAGTTTAACTACCAGCAAGAAAAAATGTTTATTTTCATAGCTGTATTTTCGTTTAATTATAAGACTTCATGTTTTTATTTGTGAGGGGTTTATATGTTTTTGTTTGTTTTATATTGAATAATTAGTTGTTTATCTACTTTAAGTATTTCTGCTACAGTGGTTGCGTGGTGGTTTCTTTAGCATGCCTTCCATGAAATAAAACGTCAGTCACTTTCCACTAAATTCTAGGATTTAACTACTTACTACACGAATTGAAAATTACGCAAGGGCCTGAAATGTTTTTGGTGATATAATGGAATCAATGTTACGTGGATTAAACCTGTAAGGTGTATATTAATAATGGTTAGCAGAAAATGGAAGATTGTATGGTAGTCGATTCTGTTTGTCTTTAAGAAATATTACGGAAATTGTGACTTACGTACTTGTTGTGGAAGAAGGTAATGTCAAAATATGAAATATCAAAAAGAACGAATTATTACATAAAAATGAAAGTGAGGTAAGAAATAGAGAGATAAATTACATTCTTGCTCTTTGTAAGGACATTTGGCTTTTCAGTATACTTGGAGAAGCAAGGGATGTCGCTTAAGAAAATTTGGACGTATTACCAATATTTCCTAGAGAAACCATGAATGACAAACTACTTAAATAAACTTTATTGTCAAAAAAGTAGTTGCAAACGGCGTATGACCACGTGGGGGGCAATAAACTATTTTGCTCTCCGGAAACAAGCAAGGGATCATCCCATCGATTCCGACCAAGGGCCCTAAGTCAGTTATTAGTTCATTAAAAACTCGAGATTAATAAATCAAAAGTATTAATGACGTTTCCGCCCAAGGAAAATCTGCCACTACTAGGAGGAAAACCGGAGTACTACCGGGCCATGATGGGATACTCTTTCTTGACAAGTGCAAACTTCCTCCTTGTTTCCACCAAACATGAAGGACCAACAACAGCCTTAACCATTTCTAACGACCTCATTACCACAATATTCCAACCATTGTACCTCCCATACACGAGGACCATCTTATCCTCCAAACCGTAGCGTTTTCTCCCCAGTGAATCCGCGTGGAATCCTTCCTCAGCTTCACCATTCCAGTTAAGTTGGTCGGCTTCTCGCATTCCAACTGTCTGTGACCTGAGCGCATGTAATCCTCCACCACGTTCCCACGATGTGTTCACATGCACCCAGCGGATCCCTAGCCTCTGCTGCCGGAAGTAGGTTTCCTGGTCACGCTTCCGCAAGCACTGTGCACTTGTTTCTAATTTGTGAACCTTCCCCACCCCATCCCCCCACTCTAATGTCCTCTGGAATACGAAGGAGAGGGAGATGAAAGTTTGAATCTCGTGTGAGCGTGGCTTTGCTTGTTTGAATTAGTCGGGTTACTGGATTAGGTCGCTAAAGGTCTTAGGATCACCGATTTCGGGCAGTTGTTGGTGTAGATCATTTGTTTCAAGAGTTGTGGGGTGTGTGAAGATTTGAGTGAATTCGCGTCAAGGGCTGAATTAGTTTTCTCCTATAGAAATCTCTGTAGTATTTTTACAGATATTATTTATAGAGTACAACAGTAAATATGTCTTGTAATGAAAATGGTTTGTAAAAAGTGAAAAAATGTTTAATAACTAATTTGTTGCTACTATTCTTTCTTTCACGTTTGAGTAGTTCTGTTCAAATTAACTGTTGCCTTAACGATACATATTTTGGTACAAGAGTGTTCATGAAATTAAAAACAATTAAAAACATAAAATTTCTTACGTTTCTGTATTGTTATGTACAAATTATTATAAACTGTAATTCGTTTCATTTCTTAATAACCTGATTTGTTTATTTATTTACTCAATAACATCATTCAAGTCTTCGTAGTACTTTGAAGGTTCAACAGTTTGCTATAATTAATTATCGAACTCAAGAAACTCTATGAAATTACCTCAATTATTAACAAATCTTTCTCTTCAATAATATAGCTAACCATATGGAAGAAGGGATCCGCCAAATGTATTGCTATCGGTTTGCGAACTAGTAATAGTAATTCTGAGACCATTGCACGTGATTACATAAATCTTTAAGAATTTAAGATTTATTAAAAAACAACATGGCAAAGTATTGAATTTACTTCCAGGACATGTCACTTGAGTCTCGCGTGCAACGTTTTTACTATTTCTTAATTTTATATCTGAAATTCTTAATCAATATAATTTATCGAAATCAACGAATCAAAATTAAGAGTAAAGTACACATATTAGAAATGGAAAATACAATCTACTTACTTTCTTAGCTTTTAATAATATTACACTTGACGTATTTTGTTGATTTGTCATTCATTTGCCATTGTTATTCGCCATCAAATGATTTTGTTATTGCGCGAAATCGGAGCGTTTTTTCTAATTTTTAATGTGACATTACGTGGCGCGCATCTTTTGAATCTCGGGTTATAAGGTGAGTAAATTATCGTTGCAGTTATAAGTGCATTAAACGTCATAAAAGTCACACGAAATGAGAATTTTTCCGGTTTAAAATAACGATATCCCGTTTATTTTTACATTCCGTTCTCTATTTTGGATTTACATGCTATCAAATTCCAATCGTGTCAGAGCAGTCACACGTCCTCTTCACATGTCATAACGCACATTTCGTTTTTCGTGTTGATAAAAGATTTCTCTCAGAGCCGAAGATTTCTCTCCCATCAACCACTTTCAGTGACACATACATTGAAGGTGAATGACAGTAGGCAGTTGCTTCAATGCGCTTGTTGATAAGCTCTGCGAAGTGAACACAACATTGCTTCCATGTATGTGTCAATGGTTTAGACGTGCTCTTCCCTACAACTGTTTTGCTTCTAATAACATTCTATCTAATCTGCATGCTATGGTTCTCATTTATTCGTAAACTGTAAACATTCTCTCATAAGTGAAAGTTATGAAAATAAAAGTACGGTAAATATCAATTTTTTTGGCTAAGAAAATTCAGACTCTCCGAGTTATCTCAACAACAGCAACACAGAACCTAACAGCAGCGGGTGCTTATTTCGGGGTTTCCTTCATTTTATCACTCATCATACTCCTTTGCTGAAGCGAATGTGAGCGACATTTGCCAGTTTCCGGATATATTAACCTCTAGAGGTGAGGATGTGCAATAGTACCTAACGGGCCATAATATCCTCCGACACCTTTATTTTGGTGCCGAAATATTACTTTGAATATTTTAAAATATTAGGAAAATAATAGTCTCCGTCGTGGTCACGATGTCAGCGTGATTGCTCGTTTCCAAGTTATCTCGGGTTCAACATCCGGGCGGGGCAAGATAAAAATGTAGCTTTTCATTTCTATGTCTCAGTTTAAATAGCTATGGCGTATGAAAAGTTCACCCTCTGCGGCTAACAACCACAGTTGTAATAGTTGGATACAACAGCAATCTGGATCGTATCTAGACGCTGTTCCTCCTATCTCAAATTCATGATGTGTCTAGTAATTAAACTCACGCAAAACTGAGCCTTACTAGCACTCGTTATCGTGGTTCAAAGTTGACAGAAACGAGAATACGTACATTAGGAAAATAATATTAATTAGTCATAATGTAGGTTCTCTATGAATATACACCCGCTGTCTTTTATCATTTTCCTATGTACTGGATAAGCATTATTCTCTGCAAGCTTTTCTCTGAGTGTAATTTCTTTGTTTTGTTTGATTATCAATTTTTTGACCATTGATTGCATTAAACGTTTTTAAAGGAAACGATTCAAGAACCACAGTTACGATAAAAAAAATCAAAACATGCCGCGAGGTCTATCACGGAACTCTGGTAGTATCTGATAAATCTTATTTATCCGATCAATAATTGTACATTTAAATCGGGGGTTTGGCATATAGGGGGTTTTTAATATTAGAAATGATTTAAGTGTCAATCTTGTACAAATTAGTTTTACAAAATGATTATACGAGCAATTATTGTAAGTTGAAATAGGATTTCGTCTGTGAACGAAATACCTACAGGTCGTGATATTTGAATGTTCTGTGGAAACTTTCACGCTGAAGCAATGCACAATCCTCACTATCGATTAATAACACATTTTCCAGTAACACGTTCCGTGACACCTGATATTATTAGAAATAATCATTAATTGGTAAAACAAGAAATTTTTAAATAAAAATTTACATGAAAATATTATAATATTGATTAAATGCGAGCATTGCTCTGTCCTCTTGTAAAATAATACCAAAAGATAAGAAAACTAATATATAATAAGTTTTGTTTCGTAGAATATTTTTAACATAAATTTCTTTAAATTAACAAATTAAATTACCTTATCAAATAAGCTATGAAAATTTTTACAAAATTTTAAATTTAAAAAATCAAAAAAAAATCATTCATTAAAAATGTACTTAAAATTATTTGATAATGAATAAATCCGAGCGTACCTCGGTCGCCTGATATTGAGTATTATAATAGTATGTTTACAGTACTATGATATTAAGCGAAACTGAGCACCACCTCGAATTCCACCACATAATCTTGAATCTAAAAGCATACGAGCTATTGAAGTGGAACGGTGGAAAGGAGTGAGAGGGGAAGGGAAAGAACTTTGTTTGCTGGCGCCGCTTCTCCCCGCCTTGTATTGAGTGGAGTCGCCCCGGGCGCCGGTCTCACCTACACAGCTTTAAACATCACGCCGTGCGTTGACGAAACTTCCCGCGCTTCTCGAGAGCCACTTAGGCGCACTGACTTTGATTACATGGCAACGAAATTTGATACTGATGGAAATATTTATTTATTCAATAGATGTTCTAATGTGTAGGTGTAGATACTATATGCGAAAATATATTAGTATCTAAGAAAATAAATGATTAAAATAACTAAATAACTTATTAAATAAAATATTAAATTTTTAAAATACTTACTGGATATAAAATTAATATTAATAATATTCGTGAACTTTGTAGCAAAATTCTAGGAATACTTTTTTAATGCTTAGGAAACAAATATAATTTATTCCAGTTTTAATGTGAAAAAGTGAAATATAATTATTTTAAATTAAACGTGTGTGTTTTTGATAATACGGGTTATCTAAACTAAATACTTTCGATTAAATAAAGAATTGATCATTTGAGAAATACACACTTAAAAAGAAAATAGTGTCATCGTTTGTTTTATATTTTACAAGGAACTTTATATGTGACATATTGCACAATATTTGATTTCAAGGAGTTGGTAATGACATTCAACATCACATGCCTGAAATCTCAACTCCAGTAACGAAAATGTGATTTATGAGATGAATAATCAAATAAAACGTATTGATGTGCAATATGAAGTTAAAAAGACATTTACTTAAATTTGTAATTTTTATTATATTTTTACGGAACTCATTTTGGTATTCTGTAGAATGGCCGTAATTTAAGTACCTTAGAGCTTAACAGTAAAAAAGGACCTTAGGCAAATGGAAGACCAATTTGTATTCAAAATTTTTATTACATCAGTATTCAATTTCTAATTTAGGCGACCGTTGCACCCCTAACGCTACGAGCTGTGGCTTATATAGCCGTATATTGTCGAGTTACCAGTTTGGATGTGGCGCGTAACTGCTTGGCAACGCGGGTTCCGCTGACTGCATCTACGCGACAATACTCCCTCTCACGAAGAAGTAGTCTGCCTCTGCCTGTCGCGCATGCAGTAGTGGCCTCCACGTTGACCTTTTGTGGGGTTCCATTTAATTAAATCTTTTTTATGTCTCTCTTAGTTGATTTATACAATTTCTTTTTTACCAATGTCATAATACAATACAATTTTTTCCTCTTTGTTAACAATGTAATTTATACAATTTATTTTTAATAATAAATTCTTTTTAATTCTTCATTACATTTCAGTTAAACAAATATGATTTATACATTTCTAGTTAAATAATTATAATTTTTTTATTTTATTTTCTGTCATTGTGATTTATACAACTTCTTTGAACAGTTATGATTATACAATTTCCAGTTAAACAGTTACGATTTATACATTTTTATAGATTGATTCTTATTAATCCTTACCAGAATAATAAATGTACCATTAGTACATCCCAAGAATAATCAACACATTATATTCCAAACTAACATACTAAAAATTCTAACTATAGAGAACTTTGGACGTCGTGATCTATTATTTCTTATTTACACGATACTAAATTATTTTACCTTCCGGCTCTATTTACTCGAGTATAAAATATTAATCAAAATTACATTCAATTAAACAACCTAACATACATTAAGATCTGATACAACGATGGTTTTTTCTCAATCTGTTAATTGAATGTTCAACACCGTAAGAAGAAGAGAGCAACATAGATACATTGAAGGAGAGAAAAGCACACAAAAAGCAAACAAATTTTTTTACGTGTTCTTAATCAAAATCACTGGCTAGTCAACAGAAAAGAAACAAAGACACAATCATTTTCTTTGACATTATTATACATAATTATGCCGAATCTAATGGTTTCAGATACTTATTTTACCCTACTGCAACAGTTTTTGGAAACATTATTTATTATTTTTCGTGACATTCCTTTTTTTTAATGGTGGGAAAAGTGGTACATCTCTTTTATTTATTGCCTGATTTTGGTTTATATTAATAACGGTGTGGCTTTCATTCCGTTCTATTTCTGAATGAGTCTTAGATTTTATACACTTTTTATAAATATACGTGGAAATAAAAATTATCATTAATACTATTATTAATGTTTCCACACTCATTCTGGCGACATTTATATTATCTACAGCATTGCTTAAGGGTTTCCACATATGGAAATCTCGATCTAATTCATCTAACTCAATTTTTGGAACATCGTGAGAGTTTTTATCTCTATCTTATTTAAGATTTTATCATTGGAGTCGTTGTGCAAAGAATTCATTTTCTTTTTTAACGCTTAAACATCGTAATTTACCGGTTCTACTGTTGGTTGTTGTTCTGAGTATTCTCCGTGAAATTGCTGGAGGGGGAAAGATAATATAAAAAATATTAGTTTTTGCTGTACATCCTGGAGGAAGCCAGCAATTTCTCTGATTTGAAACATTCAAAAAATAATTGTTTTTCATACACTGTACAGACAGTGACAGTTCGTCACTGACGCTATAATACCAAAGTCCCTCCTGATTGGTTTCGATGAATGTTTGGAATGGTGTTTTGACCACTTCCATTCTGTAGGTTCTCAACGTGGCGACTGTGTCATGGCGACGGAGACTGAGTTCGCTCCTCCTTAACCAACCTGGGTAACTCAGGTTCCCCAAGGGTGCCCATATTGACGGCGGGCTTAGTGCGGACGCCCAGTCAACGAGGGATAATAGAAGGAATTTTCAGTTTCAGAACGTATCATGTCAATTTTGTTTTCTATTGTCAATTATCAATTAGTCAAATATCTAATCCGTTCATTAGTCGCGTATGTCTAACTTATATACTATATAAGCTCAGAAAATGAATTCTTTACATGAACCACTCTATTGTTAATTTCTTTCTTTTATGTATATATATATATATATATATATA
>NNCF01126609.1:201148-220476 GCA_002313205.1 Laupala kohalensis | reverse complement strand
TATAAGAGACAGCGGGTGTCGCTGCCTGCATATCTACGCGACAAATGAAAGAATATTTGAAGAGGTAAAGGCTTAAGGAAGATACAATGAGATTCGCACCGTTTTGAATGCGTTCGCAAACCAACGAAAGAAACTGAAGTTGAACTTGTTTCCACATGCAATATTCAACAGCCGAAACTAGCAGAGTTCGATCAATATCTGGGGACCGGAATTAAACGGTTTAATTTTATCTGTTAGAACTGTTAATTTTTCTATGTTAAAGGATACAGAAAATAATTATAAAGTACGTTGTTGGATTTTTTCTATTGCTATTTTACAGCCTGCAAAGCTTTTCTTTCTCCTGGTGTCGATAAGATCAACTATTGTTTTCCTTTATAATATTTTCATAATTTGTTTTAACAGTATTTATACGCAACAGAGTTGTGTGTACCCTGATGCATTGTTAGGCATGTATAATTTAATTAAATCTACTGTATTTACTGACAAATTCATAATCATACTATGTTATCAATTAATTTTATTTCAAATAAAATGGTGTCAATTTTTGTACACAGTAACCATGTTTAAAATTTAAACGTGCATTTAATTAAATAATTATACTCATTTAATTTTGTGCAAGTCATGACGCAAAATGATATTGGAAAACTCAGTCAGTCAATTCAGAGTCAACAAATGTTTCCGCGGATTGCAGGAAAATGTTTAAATAAAAAAAATTATCGTGTACCGAAACCATAAAGTGCAATTGCAATGAGTAAATTGTAACAAATTTTGTTAACTTTTTTTTCATATGAAGTGTAATTTAAAATGTCCATGATATTTGTAATTAGTATATATTTAATTGTTCATTATGGCACGGTTTTTTTAACTTCATGAGTATCAGTAATACATGAGATTCTCAGCATACTTTATTTTATAATCTCCAACAAATATTTTTGTATTCTTCTCAAAAATTCAGTGTTAACATCTTATCTATTGCTCTTCCAAATCGTCGAAAAAGTATTATTTATACATCGTTTAGAAAATTATGAGAGATTTTTTCACTTTGATTTTTTTTTTTTTTACAAAATCAAAACATGACATACGTTTCTGTACCACGAAGACCACGTATGCCGCTTATCTCTCCCGCCTATCCTTACTCTTTTCTTCACTGCCGTAGAGGCACTTGAACTTCGACCTACCCTAATCTGCTGTCCGAGAGTTGCCCACCGTCTGGTGTGCCAGTTTCAGTCTAGTGCTCGTAAAACCTCCCTCAACGCACACAGTTTCTCACTTTTACAACTCACATGCCCGGATATTCGAACCGTCAAGTCTTCGTGTCCAGGAGAAGAAAAATAACTTTGCTGAAAGGCTGACGCAAAAGAACGAAGAAACCGTCGGAAAGTGGATACTGCTGCTGATATACTAGTTTCCGTTTTCTGTAATGGGTTTATTATATGAAAATGGGGAATTTTCAAAGGTTTATTGTATGAAAAATATTGAGTAAGAACCTTCATATTTGTATTTTTGGAGTGTGTAACAATTATCACATAAAGAATTTTAAATCAAGTTATTTCATAAGTATCTAAATATTGATAATGATATCTAGTTAATAAAATTAACTTCTGGAAAGTACACTAATACTGAGAATAATCCTGGCAGGGTTTGCTAGTGAAGTAAAAAGAAAGACATGATTGGTCGCCTGTATACACTTACACATAACTCAAAACATTGTTTGTATTCTTCAAAGGCTCGTTGCGAAAAGTGTGTCGTGACATACATAGATTGTATTGTAAAGTCTAAGATGTAACTACAATTCTTCATTGGCAACCTTACATTTATTGAATAATGAGAACTTATTTATATCACAGAATTCTTGAAACATTTAGTAGACAGAAAGATTGTCATAAATAACTTACAAGTATGGCATTTTCCATTTGCTGCTCTGAGTGTGCACTGGTGCACCATCTCAGATAGTGCCAAAATGTTGTTCCATTTGACAGAAATGCAATTATTTAATTTAAATGGCTGGTCAGATATGTATTTCAAGTTGAAATCACAATATGTACATGCTACTCTGTTTATTTATACCGATTTCAGATATCTTAGTGATTTAATTCTACGTACGCTGGTACTAACTTACCCGTAAATTTTTAGTTTTCTCTGTCGGACTAGTTTCACGAAAATATGTCTCAACAGATAGAAATGATACTTCACTGTCAATTCACTTCAAGTCACTGTCATCCACTTCCTGGGGATTAGACATTGTCCCAAGTAGTTTTGAAATTGATACATCATTTTCCAGCAAATTATCATTTTATTCCTTTCTCATATTCAACGTCCTTTACCCAACCATGCCTAGAAAGTCGTATCCTGAAACATCTTTTCTTCTTTCTTCAATCACAAAACATAACGTGTCATGGAGCATTCACGCATGTTTGAGTGAACACATTACATTCACAACACGATACAGTAGAACCCCGGATAACCGGTCTGGTTTGGACCGAGATCCGGTTACCCATTTGGATGGTTAATCCGAGGATACCGTTAAAAATCTATTTTCCTTCAAAAAGAGCCTACAAATTTATGAGGTAATCACGAAAAACAAGCAAATGAGACTTCTTTGTAACTCATTTTATTGTACTATATGTACGGTCCTAGAATAATAAAAGGGTGAACGAAAATATTCTAAGTCCCGCGCTCTTAGCAGTTGAATTTGTTTGCAACGCCACTGCGACGGGGAAAAAGCTCTTCACCTTCGTTCGACAAATTGTAGGCAAACTTGAAACTGCTTCCATATTTGGCAGACCAATAATAGACTAGTACTGGTGAATATACCCCTTTTAAATCGTAACGAGAGAAAATGTTTTATTACGCCGCTCTTAAAGAAATGTTTTGTAAATCTTTATTATACAGATCTTCTACTTAAAAAAAAAATCTTTATCTTCTTAACTTCAATAAACTATATCATTCTGTATATTTAAACCACATCACAAGTTTTGTTGTCTCACAACACCGTTCTAGGGAATATAAAACAAATTAAACTTCTCCGTAAAAAAGATTTGCTTCTTACCGTAAAATCGATATCGTTTAATCACAGATTTCAATACCATCACAAGATATCGTATGAATTTCGTAAGATATTTTGAATTTAATAAAGTGTCAAAATCAGTTGATCTTCCTTACACGCATTCACAGTGACCTGAAAAACAAATATTTTCGGTATTTTTAACTTGTTGTCATATCTGCGTATTTCTACGGTCTCAAAGACACGTTTTTTAGCGCGGCAACATCAGTTACAAGAATATTGTTTCTTTAGTGATCTTATTGTTTTTCATAAGAGAAGAAGAAATGATACATACAGGAAACCAAAAAAATAAATATATCGAGTTACCAAAATACCTTTTTGGTTTTGGATTTATTATACGCTTCTGACCTTATGGATAGAATGTTTCTTCGTTATGACTACTGTTTCTTGTAAGTTAAGTTACAGACCCCAGATACACGTAAGTATAGCTTTGAGGAAGTCTGACTAAACGTCGAAACTTTAGCAGTCCGACGAATATTTTAATGAGGAAAACACTCGCTTTTTTATAAATTATAAATATTTATGTTTTGGTCATCACTCATTGCTTCCCAGATTGTGTGCTATCCCAGGATATATTGGTCTCTACGATAGAGTGTTCTTCTGGAAAGAGAGATTGGAGTGTGACTAGCGTATTAAAAGGGAATTAAAAAAATAAAATATTACAAGGAGCTTTTCAAATCGGAACACAAACATAACAATTAAAAATTTCAATAAGTATATACTTACATCATTTATCTTAGTGAAACAGTAACAAATTTGATTATTAACATTAAGGTACTGTAATTATTGGAAAATTCTACGATAAAAATACATGTTTATCAGTAGTTTATTAATAAGAGGTTCGTTATGAGGAACGTGCTGAAACCGTAGATTCTGAATAAAGAATTCTAAAAATTACCATTTTACCATTCATCATAGATTTCACTGTGTGAAAAAAGCACACTTTTTTATTTATCGACTTGGAAACCGAAAGAAGTCATATTGTAAAGTGTAAAAAAATAGTGTCCCGCGAGACCATCGTGAAAAACGTAATTGGAGAAGCTAGATTGTTTTTTACAACAAACATCTTATAAAAATTGTTTTGTTTTTAATAAAGTTATAAAATACCCATCTATCTTCAATTCGTAGCAAGACATACAGAAAGTGCAAATAACATTTTTCTGTACAGAACACTGTGCTCCAAAAATATTAGAAGATAATTTTGAGATGCTATATTAATATATTTTTTTTGGAAATTTTCTTTGGTTAAAAAAATTACACAATCTAAAGCATGTCAATTTTCTACTGAATATCCTTATTAAAATGGAGTTTTCTATTACAAATTTCTTAACATTTAGTGAGTTCAGTAAACAGTGATCTGGTGTATAATCATATCACTCGTATTTCTCGTAACTTCAATACAAAAAAGTATATTGCATAATTGACATAGAAATTATAATCTCTAAAATTGTTTTCTTTATTTTTATCATGATTCTCTGTAATTTTTTGTCGATTGTGTCCTCTTAACGGAATATTTAATAATGTAGTCGTAAGGTATTTTCAATTTTAAGAACTAAACATATTTTGGTCATGAAATATATTATTCTATACTATCATTCACGAATAAATAAACTAAAAATACCGTAACTTACGATTTCATGGATAGAAATTATTTAATAGTTACGTTGAACTAAAGTATTAAAGTATTCGTAGGCGTCGTATACTTGGGATATGTTTCAGCGCAATGCAGATTGAACTTCAAAAGTGTTTCAATTTATATCTTTCAGTTGCTAGTCACATTGCCAGATTTGTCGTAATGCGACATTGCCAAATTGCCAAATGCTCAGCGCATGTTTAAGATATTCCTAAGCAATGTGAGAACATGAATAAAGATTTCGTTCATTATTGCTCCCAAACAGATATTACGAGCTGATTTGTGGTATAAACTATTTTTTTTTAAATATGTGCGCAAATATCACCGAGAATCGAACCAGCGGCGTAGTGACTGTAAAGTTACAGTGGAGCTTTATTTCTCTCAGCCAAATGTATTTTTACCCAGTGGAGGTATAATGTTTATTGAAAAACTCGACGCCTCTATTAATCACAGTAACAGGCACCCAATTCAACGTGTTTTGAATCGTTGATTTCGGTCAGCTTAACAAAAAAATGGCACTTTTTGTCAATGGAACCATTGACATTCAACTTGCGAGACCCACAGACATCTCAGGTGATCTCAAAGAGATTAGTATTCTCATACATGGGGACTCCCTTGGGAAGTACTTGAATGTGGATCAATATTTTCTCATTTTTGAGTTCAAAAATATTCAGAAATCTCTTGAATTGCGATGAACCACACCGCCAGGTATCAGATTGAGTACATTGAGTGTATAAGATTGCATTTACTGAGAAAAGCATGAATCAGAATTGGAGAAATGTGATTTTCTCAGACGAGAGTATGATTTCGTTACAAATGTCGATCTACGTATTCCTTGTACGAAGGGAACCTCTTCGTATTCCTTTCACATCAAGTACTTCCTATTCAAATAAACAATTTAAATAGGTATCGCATCGTACCAACTTTGGGGGCATCTAAGCAGATAACCAGCTTTCGCAGTTCATTTTCGTATCATCTGATGTATTTGAACGTCATCGCGTTTCTTTTATGTTTCTTTAACGTGTTGAAAAAAACGAAATATACAATGCTAAGACTATCGAAATTGGGCACCGTTTTATAAGATCTTTATTATTGTAATACAATCTAGCTTCCTCAAGTATTAAGTTCGTTTTATACAATAGTCTCGCGTAACTGAACTTTATTCACACTTTATAATGTGGCTATTCCAATTCCCACTTTAGAAATACTTAAAGTTGATATTGCATGATTTGATATAGTCGCCATGTATGCCTTTGAATGAAACCTGCAAGTTCAACCAACCCTATCATTTACTAATATCAAAGTAATTATAATTAATAAAGTGTATTTAACATTCTGACTGAAAATCGAGAAGGTATATGGTTTAGAGTGGGATCTAATATTGAGAGTGTTGAAACATAATATTTCTAAACGAATATAACGCATGACTGATAGTAAATTTGTAATTGCGATCTCTCTCCATAATTCTGTTTGACCTCTTAATCGACGCATTCTAAAGAGGTGTCATTTCAGGTTATAGAACAAATAATCCTACTGAATTAAATAACGAAAGTTTCATCTTCGGTGACCAGCATAAATCCAGCAAAATATTCTGTAATTTAAATAAAAGTAATGTGGTTTTTTAGTTGTGTTTGCTCAGATCAAAACTACATTTAGTAACATCCTTGAGATTGAGAATAGGGTTTTATAAGTTAAATGCGTCTAAATATTTTGTTTGAGTTAATTCGTCTTATGAATATATTTATGTATGATCAGTGCTTTCCTATTTGTGGTAGTGTTTCGATGTCCATGTTTCCCGTTCTTGTTTGTTCGTTATCCAATATTTCTGTTACATATCTTGCTCTTAAGCAATAATTGCAAATAACATAAAATCATCGAAAAACACTTGTATCTACAACAAACAACACATATTAATTGAAGCCAATATGCTTTGCTTTTTGTTTATGCCACGGGTACCTTTGAGGCCTGCAAGGAGACAGTTTGAATTGATTTTACTAAAGAGAATTCTCAAGATATAAGCTTAAATCTAAATATTTCTTAAACGTAGCCAATTTATGTGAGTAAAGCCATACAATATAATACAGATTGTATCGTGGAACAATTGCGATTTTTCTGCATTATTCTTTATTTAGTTATTATAATTTCCAATATATCGCATACTATAGCGTGTCGTAGATATACCACATAATTGCGAATTGAATGAATTTAAAGGTGAAATTAAGTTTTTTGGCTTCATAAATATAGCTTTCTATAAATATTTTGAAATATGTATAACAAAACACTAAAAAATACACCACTAATAATAATAAAATTCAGCACTCATTCCCGCGAGTTTGATTATGAATCTCTTCCTTGTTACTGCTCTGCCATTAGATCACCAAATATAAAAGCTTCTTTAATTCTATGTTATATTTGTTAAACAAAAGTGACGTGTCACTCCCGTCTCCGTAGTCTGTTTGGGATGAACACTTCTGCGATATAAATTTCTATTATAAAAGGGAGCATAAAGCAGAACACCTTTTAAATACTCCGAATAAGTCACATAAATACCTTATTCGTATAATTTCATATTTTTGTTCAACGCTTTTCGAAAATACGACAATTTTTTTTTGTATTAATGATATAAAATTATGTTAATTCAATGAGTTTTCTAGATTTAAAATAACAAGTTCCTAAAATATGACTGAATCTGGTACGCTAAGACCAACTATTTACAATTACTTAACACATAAAAGGTTAAGTATGATCTTGTCAACAGCCTCGCTGCTATTTCAGTTTACTTAAAATATTATGCTTAATGTTTAAATTAATACGTTTATCTTCACAAATATGAACATCGAGATTGGTTCGTAAAAATGTATACATTCGTAAAGAATTCATCTTAATTACCATGTTCCCCCTGCTGTTAAAATCAATGAATAGTACTAAATATTGATGCTAACATTTTAAATGAAGAATGAGTTTATTATTATTATTATTATTGTCATTAATTTATGTGTATCACATGAATTCTGTTTTTGTAAAAAATAGAAGTGGAACTCTTTTGAAGTTCATGTGAATAAATTATAATTAATTTAAGGAAGAGAGAAAGAGAGAAAGAGAGAAAGAAAGAAAGACAGGGAGAGAGGCAGAGACAATGAAAGAAGGTAAACAGAATATTATGAAAATGGCATCTGATACACAATTATATGAAATACTAATTTTTGTTCTGTATTATATAATGGAATATTTTTCTCGTACAGGTGTATTACTTAACTTACCATTATTGAAATGTAATGTTTTATTGTGCGATAATCTTACTCAATCTAAGTGAATACAACTCAGTTTCATTTGATTACCTTAGTAAAAGTTATTTGTGTTTTTATTACATTTATTGAAATCTAAAAAAACGTTTTTTGTAAGTTTATTCACTGAGAATGTTGTTTTATATGTTGCACTATTACAGCCAGTGTTATATCTGGGATCAATATATTGCTAGTAGATGTAATTAATTTTTTAAAGTAGTATAACATTATTAATATCACTAGAATTAACCTTTAATATTATTCATTTATATTTTATACAATTGTTTCCTATAATTCTTGAATTCCGATTGACATATAAGAATAGTATAAAAGACTTGCAAATCATGTGAAATTACGATAGACAATACACATCACTTGATGCCAATGAGCTTTGAGTTCTTTGCGCCTTTGTATAAAATTTTGAAATTATAGAAATAAGTTATTTCTTATTCGAATTTTACAAAATTCATTCGACTATAAAATGATTCATTTTTCTGTTTAAACCGATAGGAATGCAACAACTATGAGTGCTGGGTTCATACGTTAGTTCTACATTTAAAAGCTACTACCATATTCTTGTCTGTACCCTTTCCGAATTTTTCGTTATTCCCAAGGATTTTTGAAGGAAAAATGGCTTTCCAACCGATTCTTAAATACAGATCAATATGATTGGCATTGGATTTCACGGTAAAAACTCACGAAACCTTACGTGAGTATTGAAACCTTCACCTTCAGATCGCTACATTTTTCGGTGGTCTCATTGCTCATATATAAAGTTAATCTGACTTATTCTATGTGTTTTATATTTTACATATCTTAAACAGAGTAATATTCCTTCTGCGATTGCACATTTTATTATTATCTTTTAAGATAATTCAGAGAGTAAAGAAGTTAAAGACTGAAGTAAAATAAGATAGAATTATGTCGCATGTGTGTTGGAATTGAATCTCTGTGAGACAATATTGATTTCAAATATTGACTTAATGAAAAGTGTAATCTATAACGAATAATAATATATAAATATGTATATAATGTAGTATAATATGAATATAATAAAAATTACCACTGTGAAAGCATTAATTTCGTGGGGAAGCGAAAAAACAGAATGGAAATTTTGTAAAATGTACAAATAAGTGTGTATTTAAAGCACACAGTTTATGATTTAAAAAATGCAAACTCTGTGTCTTTGATCTTTGATTTAATTTTAACTTCAAAACTACCCGCCAGAGTTTTCCTTCTGTTTTCTTCCCTACCATTCCTGATCCCAGATTTTTATTCCGCAACATCCGAGTGACGTTTGACCAACCTGGCATTCTTCGCACCATGCAACGTAGAAGGTGGGGGGGGGGACAGAAGACTTGTGAGTAGAACAGCGCGACCTCAGTTCGTAACGTCGTCGTAACCGGTGTAGGGGGGTCGAGGTTAAAAACGCAGTCTAACTTGCCTCTCGCCGCAGGGGTAGGCCGCGTTAAAACTTTGGCGCACCGCTCGAGGTCGCGCGCCTGAAATAATTTAATGACATAAAAAGCGCCCATAAAAGAATGTTATTTTCTCACGCTCCATAACTCGTGAGGTACGGGCGCCACCGCTACCGCTGCTACCGCCTTGGTCGCCGCCAGCTCTGACTCAAACTGCCACGGTATGCTCGTTGCAGGGCGCGAAGGGGACGTTGACGCAGCGGCCCTGGCGTGTGCGTTCGATTTCTTTTGGAGTATGCCATTACCTGGAAGTAAAATTGGTTGTTCGATTTGGGCGGGATTTGCATAGTTTCCTGGGCAATTTCATGGATTTTTTTTGGGATAGATCTTTTTGTGATTCATGAACTGATAGTACAAAATAACGACATGGTAGAATGAGATGAGATTATTATATCAGATATGTGAATATATTAATGCAAATGCTTTGATAAATAATGCAAAAGTATTTTTTAACAAAAAAATCTTGAGAGAGGAATAATCCTTTTTGTGTTATATAATTGCTATAAAACCATATAACAATCTGATAGCTACCCTTGCAAACCACTCCAACATTTTCAGCCGTAGGTGAACTATTTCATAAAGAAACTTTTGGAGGTACGACGAGCGTGCCCGGTTCAAATAACCAATTATGAAACTTTCAGTGATGTTTTAAATTCAGCTTGTATTAAAAATAGTATTATAACAGTATTTTATAAATTATGGTGCATTGAAAACCAAGAATATTTATTACACCATTTAAATTGAAACAATGTATTTGAAGAATGGTTCATTTGACTATAGTTCTTCAGTTTCGTGACATATTTTTTGTTAAATAACTTAATTGTTTGGGAAGGGAAATTTTATTCTGTTCTTTTCTGTATAAAACTCGTAACACTTGTGATAGTAAATTTTATATCGATTCCGAAAGAAATTATAATAGAATTTATTGAGAAAGTGTTCCACAAGTCTTTATTCATAAAAACCCCTACAAATTAAACATATTTTTATGAAATATTAGCTCTGTAAAGTCTAAATTTTATTACATGAGAGATAGAAATTAGTTGTTCATTCATTAAAAATTCAGAACATTCAAAAGCAGTCACTAGGTTTATCATACTACTTTTATTGATTATAGAGCAAAATTGATTCAAGTGAAATAAACTTCCTCATTCTTTAGAAATGCTTCCCATTTATTCTTCGTTCCAGTTGATAGCGTCTTGACTGAAGGTAATGAAGTTAAATTACGCGCTTCGTTCGACTCCAGACAAGGTTGATCGTAAAAATTTAAATATGTCTTCCGCATATCGTAAAATTTCGCCTTCTGTTGAAAAGCGATTGGGAAGTGGGTGGAAAATATAGTGCAAAGACCGAAGCAAGGTTAAGAAGTGTTATTGTGATATACTGAATCGCGCTTACACTAAGTTCCAGACTAACGGGTAAAAGAGAAGTATTACTTTTACGAGATATACGAAGGGTGCCAAAGAGTATTCAAGATTATGAGAAAATAATAATAATTTATTTACAGACGGAAAGTGATGGTAAATTACTAGAATTAGAAAATGAAAAACGGTAACTATGAATCAAGCTTATCTTTTTTCTCTCGTTGCGTGGGCTTTATGCAAGTTTAATATCGCTTGACCCCAAAGAAAGAATGACTGTTATTACTAAAATGCTGATTCACGATGCAGAGATGAAATCAGAATTTCTTGGAAGCATCTCCACTGCCAAAAACAAGATCATTTGTTACGAAAAAAATCTTGCACGTTTGAACAAAACGTATCAGTTTACATCGACGTTAAAGGGAAAAAAGTGAGCAAAAAAATTGTAGAAGAGTGCGGCTTTAGAGTTCAAAGTTTTTTATAAACCTATCCGATGAAGCTACACATGTGGTTGTCATTTCAATTATTTTTTTTCCGTTGTTTAAAGAAAATGAAACGAAAAAATATTACAGGAATAACTTTGATGTAGTAAAAATCCTTTAATCCATTTGGTAGATGTTTTCTTTTAAGAAGATATGATTCAAATGTTCCTGAAATTCAATATACATAATTTATATTAACAAATAAAGTTTTGTGAACAATAGAAAACACTTTTGAACATCTCAAAGGATGTATAAACAATGCTTTTGCATCACTAGTTTATTAAATGCAGTGTTTAATATTCACAATTCTTTTACAATCTAATCTGAGTGAGCGTTTTTCTCTATGTCTGCATGTATATAAATATCCAAGAAGTTTCTTTTTCTACAAATTGCCATGAACCATCGATATTCATGAACTTATGAGACGTATTTATTTCACTCTACAATTATTCAAGATTGCTTCTATTATTTCCATCATCTATTCTTGTGTAAATTGTTAATTTTCTATTCTAAAATATCTCTCCCATCATCTTTTGCAGACTGCTGGAATCACTTTCTCGGCGATGCCGCTTTGTAAACAGGAATGTCACCTCACATAACGCTTGCTATCTTAACCAAGCGATTTCAGGCCAAGGCTCGTTCATATTTTCTCAACCTCCCACAGGCTTATATTACTCGACATTCTTTCTTCGTACGTGTTCCTCGTAAGTTTTTGTTCACACCATTTCCCTTTCAGAACATGCATTTGTTTTTTGATTTCTCAATTGTTTCTGAAGCAATTTAATACAATGTACACAAAAAATCATATTAATTTTATTTTACTCTTAATGTGTTTCATCGAGTAAGATTTGGTCGTATTTTCATTACTCCAAACCCTAATAATGTCTCCTGTTTGCTTCGATTATTCAATAGAGTTGTGTCTTCAACGTAGATTTTTCAATTTACTTTTTATACCTCATATTGTTGCGTCATCCTATTGCTGTGTCTGGGAGAAGAAAACCATCCCCTATATTTCCTACCCGTGCGCTCTGTTTCGCCTCCATCTCTTTACGCCATTGCGTAGCAAATTTTCTCAGAAGCTCAGCTTCTGTCGCGTTTTATTGTCTTTCTCGTGACGGCAGAATCGTCTCTTTCTTTTCTTCATGTACCACCGCAGGCGCCCTCGTATCCTTGTTCTGTTTACGCCGCTGTCACTTGTTCGCTCTTAATCTCCATTATGAGACACTCAATATCACGCGCATCTTATAACCTCTTCTTCGTCTTCACACTTCAGCTTGTAAAGAGTGACACGAGAGAATTTATACGGGCTTACGAATAAGAGCAGGAAAATTTAGAGGCACTTGCTTTTAAAGAGAAGCTTAAAGCCTAAATTAGTTTTTACCTTATGATATATTTTCAATGTAAAACGTTTCAAACGTATCTCAAAAATACCTATGTCTAGTGGTCCGCAAACTTTTTACGAGGACCACGAGGTCAATATTGCGTACTCAAGCACTTCTCCTGTGAAATAGTCGAAAAATAATTCGGCATATCTTTTATGTAGACCGTAGAAACATCTAAATAAAGTGAAAGTAATTTATGTTATTTTATGAAGGTGAGGACTAAATTGTCGTATTTGTAACAAATAGTTATATTTACATTGTGAGAAGCTTTTCTTAATACACCACGTAACAAAAAATTGTTTATATTAATTTCTTTTAGATTATATTATAAAAATAACGTGTTTAACGCGGATATGTGATCAGTTATTCTCAGATGAGCCTATATTTTTCGATAGTTTTACGCTTTTTGAATAATTACAAATTTACTGCTTTTTATAGCATTTTTTTATTTTTGCAATTGTGATTACCACTTGATAGTTCTAATGTGATATTCCAAATTTTTAGCATCTCAATTTTGTCTCAAAATATATTCCTGTCGTTTGTACATATAGCTGCTATTATTAAAAGAAAAGTATCGTTACTATTATTAAAAGTAAAGTTTTATGTTGTCTCTTAACGTAATATGTCAATATCCAGAAGTTGTAAAATGCCAACATATATGTTTTGTTGTGGTTGCGGACATTACATTGCATCTGAACCAGTAAAATATAAAATTGTGTCTGGCATAAAGCTGTTGGAAGCGTACAATTTATCAATGATTAAAATAAAACCTGTGAGGTTCCTGAAATTCGCGTGATGGATTGACGAACTAAAATGACGCGTGATGGACGAAATGCTTGGGATGCTTTGATAATGGTAGTGTAATACTTTTTAAACAATGAAAAATAATATGTCATTAATGGAGAATTTGATAGCGAGTTACTCTGTTCTTGGATATAGAATGTCAACGATTTGTTTTCTCATATTGAGAAATGCTATGGGCCAAATTTAGGAACTATAAGGGAGAAACTCGGACAATGCATTCACTAAGACATCCACTTCGTAGAAAGAAGGAATCGGATTCGTTGGTACTGTGCCTTGATCGGAGTCAGTGTATGGTTTTTATTTCGTGGAGGCGAACGTAAAAGAGAAATATACTTTGAAATGAAACTTTGAGATGAAACCTTTGTTGTATGAAGATTGAGGGTTACACCTGAAATNACTTTGAAATGAAACTTTGAGATGAAACCTTTGTTGTATGAAGATTGAGGGTTACACCTGAAATAAGTAATTACTGACACTGGATAACTCAATCTTAGAGTCTTAAATTATTTATTTATCTTGATTATATAATCGACGTTAATTGTAGAATTGAGTGTTATTAAATATTTTTACACTTATTCCCACCAATTTTTCAAGTACTGTATGTTAGATTTCTTTTATGTGAAGGTAGTTGCATTCAATGAGAGCGTAATATGAGTAGCTTTTAAGAAAATTGAAATTCTTTTCATCCAAAATATTGACACTAATCATATATTTATAATCAGTATTATCGTAAGTAAGAAATAAATACTAGAAAAATCAGATAAACACAAACTTGGTCAAATTTTGTTACATAGTGCTACTGACGTGAAACTTATATTTTTCCAGGGTAAATGGGAAAATGTGAAAGGCGGTGGACTGTGAGCATATATATATGCTCGTGTTCTCACTCGCTTCAGTCGGTGTTACATAGGATTATAGAGTGACCTAAACTAGAGAGCATTTTCGTGAAATTCCAAGAAAAAATAAAATATTACTCGTTAATGAGGAATTATTAAATAATAAATGTACAAAACGATTATTGTTACAATGATTTTTTATATTATTTTTAGTTTCTATGAATACAATCCATACGAAAATACTTTCACACGATCTAACACAACTGAAAAAAAACCTTGTTTTATTCAACAGTAAGAAACGAAGCATAATTGGTTCTACGCGTAATAGAAGTTTCACTTTAGATACGTCCATGATATACACTTTTTATTGAGATTACCTTACATCATAGTGGAAGTTGAAATTTTCTGTACTCGTTTCTGTTATATGAATTTGTATGAAAATTGTACCAATGATTATTATTTATGTTTATGATTACTTTTAATTTCAGTTGGTGTCTGCATCTTTGCAAGAAACGCGTGTTATATTTAAAGCCAATTGTACCAGCTGCATATGCTTCATGAAAAAAAAAATATATTGTCGTCACTACTGGTCAAAATAGGCATTCTTCGTGTGGTTTTGTTTTAATCTAGTACTTCGAATCTATTCAAATTCCACCGAGGTCATGACTGGATGTTCTGAAATATTCTTCTTCTTGAACAAGATTAAATTGTACTTTATTTTGTGTAGACCATATATAGAACTTTCAAATACGCATGGGATTTCAAGTGAACATATTCGACTCCGGTACACATATATCTTCGAAGTAACATTCTACGACATTTATTTCGTCCACGAAGTATTGTGAGTCTCGGAGGAGCTCTTAAAACTTAAGTTACATCTATGTTGGCATAAAATAAGGGTTTTATTTCGCTTTGACTTCAAGAATTGTGTGAATAAGGTATGAGGAGAAAACAGGATCTGAAAAAAATTGCTTTTTTATTTGTATTGTCGGCTTCGTTCCTCGGTATTGATTTATAAGTTTAACCACGCCACTCAATTACAATACCATTTATTTCTTTAATGCCTACTTAAATGTATGTTAACAATTGCAATCATGTATAAATTTGAAAGATATTTTTTCTAAATATTGGTTCCATACTCTAAAAATAATCTAGGATAATTAAATACAAAATTGTTTTTAATTCTGAGAATTGCGTTATTATTTCTCTCGTGATTAATTTTGCATTACATAATTCTACAAGAAAACGAGATATATCTCTTCTAAATGTTTATAATAAAATTACTTGCTTGTTCTATTTATTCTTGACTGAATAGCAGATCCACATACATCTTGTTTCAAGTATACAATGGTAAACGTTCAATTCAAATATGAAAATATTGGGGTATAGAATTGAAAACTGTTGACTTGTAGTGTATTGCACGAAACTTGTTTGACTGAACAGACACGAATACTGTACTGCATTATAATATTCTTAAAATCAAGTAAAAGTGGTCATATTTTTCTCCTATATAAATGTTCTTAAAAGCACCGTATTAAATGTAATATTCACATTATTCTAGCCATTTAACGAATTAGCGTATCCATGTTAGGTCAATAGAACTTACAGTAAAACATTTGTAATTTTTCTTACTTTTCGGAGTTAGTTTCTTCTTTCACACAATATATTTCTAAATACTCAAAAATTATAAAATCAATATTATTTCTAAAATGTTCGTCAATAAAACATTGTCTGAAGACTATTGAAACCACGATACACGAGTCCCTACTCAAGGAGTGAGTTCAACTCAAAATAAGAAATAAAAATATATCTTTACCTACCTGAATCATGGTTATCTTGACTACGGGTAACAAATAGTATGTTAGAGTAGGATAAAATTTAGAGGATGGAACTCCATACACGATGATCATCCATTACTTTAAAAATTAAAGGTGAAAGGTTGGGGTGATTGCTATCAATAGAATATAATGGTTTGGAAAATATAAAAATTAAATTTAAAAAATGGTAGAAGTACTGAATGGAGATATAAATATGTGAAAACTCTTAAAGTTGCTGCCCATCTGTGTGAATAGCTAACGAAAATTCCAATACAAGAAGTCCAGATTATCAAAAATTATAATAACTTACTACTGTGCCATAAGATTTACTTGCGTAAGTGTTAGAAGCCTCGAAAACCATGTTAAATATGACTAATAATATCTGCAAATTATATCTGGATCTATAATATAACATGAAAATTATAAAATTACTACCAGACCTCTCGGGCGTTGTAGTGTAGTTGTCAGAGGGTTTTAGGTGAATGTGGAATGAAAGAAGCTGAAAATTAGCATAGTGGTAGTGTTTCATGGAAACTCAAAAGTTCGGGCTGAAGGGTGACCGCAAGGGGGTGAAAAGTACCCCTAAACTTTCAAATGCTTTTTCTTCTTCTTTTTTTTAAATGAAGGAGTAATTTTTCATTAATTCTCACCGCGGGAAATGAAAGAATGGAAACTTTTCAAAAGATGTACTACATTTTTCATCTAGAAAATAATTATTTGTGATATAATTTTAGCGCGTAATTACCTCGCGAAAGCGCGCGATGTCAAATATTAGAAAAACGGAGTCATTCCCCTCCCTACATATGAGAATTGTAAATAGTGGACATAAATAAATATTTACGATATGTTGTATGTATAAGCTTCAAACTTTGTTTGGACATTTGAGCGAAAAAAAAATGTTTATTTAACTGATAACTGTTATTGTAAATATAGCGGGGATGGATTTCTGGTATTTCGTATCTCAAAAAGTAACTGTGCAGACATTTTTTGTGATGTTATTAAGACAAGTGAATTAACTCTGAAACATACATTTTGTGCATAATGAGTGACATATCTCAATAGTTGGACATCTGTGGAAAATTTCTCCCGACCTTATTCGTCTATTCAAATTCTACGCATTGGAGTTAAAAATTAAAAATCGATGAAATCATTGGACATAATATAATTGACTTTATTAATTACAAGCTTCTTTATAATTATATTTGTAAACCACGATGCTGCACTTCCTCGTCTGAACGAGTCCAAAGAATATCAGTAATATTACGTAATATTCACGACATCGATAATCGATAGATGTCAAGTCGTGACGTCACGCAATCGATTGCACCAATCGAACATGCAGCCGTGCGCACAAAGTATACAGCTTAAAAACAAAGGTTTTCTTTCATTCGCTCTTACAACTCGTTCGGAGAAGCAACTCCACTTCGTTCTACTAATCCTGTTAGTCGGCATGCTAGCAGACATTTTTCTGCTTCAACCCTGCACCAGGACGCAGCTGAGGGCATTTTCGTCTACTTGAAGATCTTTTTTCCAATTCATTGGTCTTCTACTCAACTCCACTGAACATCAACACGGAACTATTCAACTCGACGTCAACTTCACGCCATCTCAGCGGAATTTCACGGAACAGCTCATCTCATCTCATCAGTATCAAGCAGCTTTGTATTTTATTCTTCTTCTCCATTTCCTTCATATTGCATGTCTTATTAAACTGTTTTTGCTGGAAAATCAGTACTAATTTACACCTCATCCACATTCCTCATTTTCTAACTCACAAACATTTGGTCCTTGAACACATAGAGGTCAAAATACATTTCTGAATATTTTTCAAAAACTAGTCAAACGATTTTCCTTAAATTTTGTGTACGTAAAGCAGAAATAGTATGCATTACCTCCGCATTAGCGGTATTTCGGTTGAAAGTTTGGTATAGACGCTGTAAAATAATTTCTGTCTCCTGCTTTTACACATTAGTTTGCGGTTTCAAGTAGATTGAATAATATTTAGTATGTGTATGGCTACACAATAATGTACATGAAGTGTATTAATCTGTGTGAAATGTATTAAAATCTGTGAAATAAAGTAAATGAAAAAAAATTACGGGGAGGCTTAATCCTCGGTTGCGCGCAAGGGCAGCTGACAGTGCGGCGAGAAAGCGTGTGCCGACGCATTAGCTGGGTTACGCCCGCACCTCATGTCTACTCTAGTTCTGTGCTCTGCGTGGTTGTATGGTATTTAGCAGTGTAAATGAACTAAGCAGTTGTAGAATACACTTTTCGTAAACGGAAATGAAAGATATGATAACGATAAAATAAGTAGGAGGACAGCAAACGCACTGTCGATGCGAGAATACATCAATTCCTGTGTACAACGAAATTACTTTTACATAAGACTTTTACGATATTTTTGTCACTCTATGCTGCAGATGGAGAAACATATGAGCAAGTATGTGCAATTTTTTTGCACCACTAGTTTTACTTATTTTGTCCGGCGTTGCCAGGGGTTCTAATATAATATTCAACATTCATTCCTTAGATTTCAATTTCTATACTTTCGTGTTAAGGAATTAAATTCAAAAAAACTAAAAAAATACGCATAGTATTCAATATTGTATGTTAATATTTAGGTTATTACGAATTATTTTAAAACAAACAGAAGGTAAATACACGTAATCAGAAACCTTAATAAACAAATCGCATAGTTATGACCTCTCTTCTTTGGTTTTCACTCCACTTTTCGGATATGAACTTGAAAAATACGTAATTCACGAAAAAATACAGCATTTATATAATTTTCCTTCCACGATTCGTTCAGTAGATTGTTAGTAAAATACTTAAGCGTTGAGTCAAGCCCCATGTAGTGCTCTTAAAGATCGGCGATTGCTTTAAGGATTTGAGCTCATTTGGAATCTTTTGCTAACAATTCTATACAAATTTACTGTAAGGGCGTTAAAAGAATAGATTGACAGAAATATTTTAATGTATTACTGTAGTGGTGTCATTTTAGCAACGTTAAAAAATCGACTTTTGAAATTTGAATGGGGACCCTCCCATTTTATTTTTTCTTGAAATAAGACTTCTATAAAAAATCATGATTAAAAACTTCAGAATTGAGGCTGGGGGCCTCACTGATATAATTTTCATTTTTTAAATTTTTTTAATCTTGTTAGTGACACGTGGACTGGTGGTAACG
>NNCF01126609.1:174672-201002 GCA_002313205.1 Laupala kohalensis | reverse complement strand
GGTGAGGTTTTCAGCAGGGGTTTCCCTCACCTACTCCAGACAACTGTTGGTTGGATACCATAAGTTCCCCGGCAACGCAACATCTCTCCTTCCCAAGTTCAACGGTTAGGTGAAGAGCAGACCTCATGATCTGAACCTCGCCAAAAAGGCATTACATAAAAATAAATTAAATAAATAAATACGATGTGGAATGGTTTACCATGCAAATTTCAAAGTTGACCTTTTAAGAACCATTCTAATGTGAGGCTGCTGAGGTCACGTCCTGATTTCTATTGGTTCATCAACTTCTATATCTTTTGTCAGGCCAATTCAGCATGCTTCTATGTGAGGCCATGGATCAGAGTTCTAAGATAATAATTGCAACTTATTTTAAGTTTTAAATATATAAATATACCATTTTAACAGGGAAGAAAGGAAATTTACAAATGAAGGTGAAGGGGAGAAGAAGATAAGCGAGAAACCGCAGGTTGTGGAGTACATAGTTTCTAGGATGTTGGAGACTGCATGCACAACGCAAGCAAGGAATACGAACGGCTGGGGGCCACCTTAGGCGAGTGGAAATCAACAGTTCCCTCAGCTGTCGGAGCCAACTGTCCAAAAGAAATGCTAGTGGGCTGGAAATCAGCACGATTACTACCAACAGACGAGATTGTGCCTACATTAATTGATAAGACAATCACTGCATTATATTATACCGTGATTAATCTCTGTAATTAAGCATTCAACTTACTATCAACCATACAAAACTATTTCAGATCGAACAATGTCATGCTGATGTATGAAGCTTTACATAACCCAGCGCCGTTCAACTTCTATACATTTTCAATCGATTGACTCGGCCCGCGATGGGGTTTGGCCTAATGTTGCCCAACAAATAAAACCAATGGGTTATATTTATTTCTAACAATTTTTCTTCTTATAAACAAATGTATATTATTTACAACTGAATAAAGAGATATTATATATTTTTTAAGTTAAAAAGTATTTTAAAAGCAGTATAATAAAAATGTTTTTATATTGTAATGAATGGCCGAACAAAAATTGTCTATTTTTCTCCCAGGACGTGCCAATGCCACATCAAATACTTATTTTGACAGCATGAATTAATAACCAAAATATTTGCTCCCAACATTTGATGAAACTTTAAATGTAAAAGTACTATTATTCAAGGGCAATAAAAGAAGTTTGAAGGTTGGTGTTCCTCAGTTTTCTTCATTTTCACCTCCTTTATTTAGTAGCGTGTTTAATATATAGTGTGTCCAAAATATTGGTGTTGCTCTTGCAGGAGTCAAAGAATTTTACATATCTTTTACCGATTTGGTGCAGTAACTTAGAGTAACTCAAATTTATAGTATTCTATATAACAATGTATCATCAAAAAAAGTGTTTATTATTGCTCTTTTAGATTTTGTGCAATACGTGTATTTTTCCTACGTTCTATATCAAATTTGGACTTAGAGGAGTTTTACAATTTATTGCTTCTAAATGGTCTAACAATCAGTAAAAATTATAGGCTGATCGCTGGATTATCATTCTCGTTAAAATCATTAATAATAATAATAATAACATAAACTACAGAAAGGCGTACGATATGATACCACACAGTTGCCTCCTTTACACATTACACCAGTACAAAATCCATCCAGTGGTAGCAAAGTTTTTCGAAAACACTATGACAAAACCAAACTCATTCTTTCCAACAACAAAAGTAGAAGCGGAGAAAGCAACCAAACCATCAGCAAGACCTCTATTACAACTGACAACAAAATACACATCAACAGAGGAATATTTCAAGGGAATTCAATCAATGGATCACGTTTTTGCTTAACTTTAAACCCTTTATCCACTATCCTCAAACAACAAGGGAAGAGTTTAGGATTTAATATCAAGAACAGAAATGTCGAATGCTGTGTCACACATTTAATGTACATGGATGACAACAAAATTTACGCAAGAAATGCAGAAAGCCTGAAAAATATCTTAAACATTATAGAACAATTTAGCAATGATATCAGAATGGAATTTGGTATAGATAAACGTAAATTACAAACCTTGATCGCGGTAAAGTTAGAGAGACAACACCGTACACTACAGTAAAATATCAAGATATAGAACAACTAGAATCTAATGAACTGTACAAATACTTGGGTGTGATGCAAACAAATAGAACAGAACACACAATAGTCAAAGAACACATCTCTTAAAGAATTCATAAGAAGGATGGAAATAACAACAACTCATTTAAATTCACGTAATTTGACGAAAGCAATAAACTCATTAAACATCCCCATACTATCCTACTCCTTTGGGGTAGTAAAATGGTCAACTATAGATCTGGAAAATTTAGAGAGGAAAATCAGAACCACGATGACAAGCAACAACAAACACCATCCTAAATCAGTATTAGAACGAATTTTCATCCCACGTAACCAGGGCGGAAGAGGCATCATACCAATCAAAGACACCTCCATGAAAGACAAAAATACATCCGCAATAAGTTTTCCCGGAACAAAGCGTATCAAGAAATTACAACCAGTGATAAAAACTATACATCCTGTCATCTGAATGAACCTCTACCCCAACCAATACAAAAAATATAGAATGACAACCTGGTAAGATAAACCAATACACGGGTTCTACCCCAACCTACTGACCAAAAGTAAAATAAATAAAATAGAATCAGTTTAGTGGTTAATGAACGGAAAATTATTCCAAGAAAAAGAAGGGTTCATATTATCAATGCAAGACGGAGTCACACCAAACAGAAACTACAGGAAAATAATCCTGAAAGAAACCGGAATTACAGATTCATGTCGCCGATGTAACCAAACCAAAGAAACTCTCGAGCGTACAGTTGGCCCAAAATGATTACAAAACTAGACACGACTACATGGGAAAAGTAATTCACCTGGAAATTGCAAAATCACTGAACTGCATTAAGAATCCCATACCACCAGACCATCAGTATAAACCTCAACCAGTCCTACAAGACGATTTGAAGTCAAATATTTTGTACTGGGACAGAAGTATTCTCACTGACATAACAACAATTCACAACAGACCTGATACCATCCTTTGGAAAAGAAAAGAATCAAAAGTGTATCTCATCGATTTTGCAGTCGGAAATTACAACAATCTAGAAAAAACAAAGAACGACAAAAAATCAAAATATCAACAACTAGTTTGAAGTAAAAATCTCTGGAATGTTCAAGAAGTGATCATAGTGCCTATCATTTTATCTACCCTAGGACTAGTACCCCAATACCTAGTTGATTTCATTAAAAAATCGAAATCAACCCCAATATAATAAGTAGATTGCAACATGGCGTCCTTCTGTCCTCAGCCCACATTACCAGAAAGTTCTTGGACCTGAAATAGATTCTTCCTCGCAGGAGAACTTGATTTAATAATCCACTGCAGAAAGAAAAGCCAACACAAGTTGAGAGAACTAAATGCACTAGGTGATAGTAATAATAATAATAATAATAATAATAATAAAGAGTTTAATTGAAAACAGTGCATTTCAACAATAATAACAAACAAAATTACGGTTTGAAATAAATTGAATTTATATTGATATATTTTGATTTTTACGCATTATGTTCAATTCAGTCGAGATACCCTTAAGAAGTACTTTTTTAATATTAATTATTCTGAATTAATTTGACAAAATTTGGAAATGCTTTTAGCCAGACTTATCTAAATCATGATTTATCTGTCATATTCTGTATTGTTTTGATTTGTTAAATGTTTCTTTGTTGACTCCAGTGTCTACACATTAGTAAGAGGACTAAGGTTTCCTAAACGAACCGTAATGGAACACCTGCAGGAAAAACTAAAACTAGGACCATTTTGTTCTTTTGGTGTCAAATCACTCTATCATCAGTAGTTTCTCTTCATTAGCTCCTTTCTCCTCTACAACTAGCTTCTTTCCAATGCTCCGGCACGTATCTGTCTCCTCGCTGTAACCATTACTCTCCCTCTCTTGGCGAGCAGAGAACTAATAAATCACAGTGGCGGACCCCAGCACATCAAACGCTGCTTATCTGCCCAATTAAAACGCGACTTGCGCTCTGCCCGGCGGCGCCGAGTTGAACTTGGAAACAAGCAGTCGCGTCACCCGACAAGAAATCCACCCTCTCCGTTCTCTTGACCTAGTTGATGCATATGCTGCCTATTAGCACTGTATTCGTGGAACAAAGTTTCAGGAATACCACTCAAGCCAGATTGTTTTATAGCTTAGAGTATATTCAGTATCTTACATATCATGAAATAAGAAATAAAGATATTGCCGTTTTTGTTCAGTTCTGTCTCATTAATATGATTAAAACCACTATCTAAGTTTGTTGTTGAGCTAGCATAAATGTGTCTAGGGCTGCTACTTACCTGGTCTAGTAGATAAATTGATCTAGCGTCTATTTCACGTGTAATAAGAACAAGTATTCCAAATTTAGTAAGGGAGACGTCTTTCGAAGAAGAAGCCACAAACACCATTCTGCATTTCTCTTCATGGCATGTCTGTATCTCCTGGATACCTCTAGTTTGCTGTTTTGGTACTGTCGACGTTGGAGGGCTTCAATGCGGGGAATACTCTTCTGAAGTTCCCGAGCTTCTCGTTGGTGGAGACGCTGCTATCTTGACAGAGTTCCCTCGAGCGCTGAAGAGCACCAAGTCTTTTTCCCTGAGGGCCTCCAACTCTGCAGTCTCCATCGCTGCCGTCTGGTTCGCCGTTCGTGCACTAGGCCTTTCTATCTATTCTGAACACCTGCCTCATCTAGTTTGTTATTCTTTCAAAGATCTGTAACATATTGTTCCGTGATATGAACTATGTTGTTTTTGTTAAGGTATTACTGTTCCTTCCTAAAAGGGTTCGTTGCTGTTTCTCACATTCCATGTATTTTACATCTAACTTGCTCTCAACATAATAGCACTGTTTTTCGTACTTCATTAAGTTTTATCTTAGATAACTTTAATTTTTTTTTGAATAGGTATTTAATTTCCACTACGCCCTAAACCAATTAATAACTTTATAATTACCAAGAAGTTAAAAAAGATAGAAGTCAAAAAGTACTATAAAGTGAGATGCGAGAAATAAATGATTTAAGAGATTACTGAAGAAATAGGATAAATCTCATAATAATCGATCAACACATAAATTGATTCTACACTTCAATTCTAAGTTAATTTGAAAATATGGTGTGATAAGATACTACTATATAGAAATTGTAACATCTAAGGTATTTTTTGATGTTGTTCTAATTTGTTTAGTGTTGTATTTGTACATCGTATACAATTCAGAAGATTACGAAATATAGAGTTCAATGTTACTTATGGTGTCACACAACCCTGAAGAAAAAACGAAAATGAGCTGGTAATGCTATGCCAACGTCCAAGGTGTCGAAAGATCAACGGGAAAATGGAATAGAAATTCAAATGAATTTACACGTTGGTAGTTGATTCTTCTTGGTTTTATTTCACAATTGGGTAACTAATTGTTACTGTCACTTTATGATATGCATCAAATTGCTAATTGTCTGTAAAATTACTTTTACAGATCTCTTCAGATCTTGATTAAATAGTTCTGTCTTTGTATGTACACGCATTTCTAATCGTGTTTTCACCTCATAACTCTCCTAAGAAAACATCGAATGAAAACATCTTCAATGCATTCTAGCTTTTGGAGTAGCGACCTATTTCTAGACAACTTATTGAATCTGCAGTTATGGTAAGCATCTAATGTTCTCGTATGGTACAACTTAAAATATATATTTAATGTATATTTTTATCGATAGAAAGAAGGTCGAAGCGGCCTTGTATATTTTCTGAGATAAAATATATAAATATTTTCATGAACATTTCTTATTTTTAAACATATTTATTTCTAAAGTTTTCTTTTTTAATGTCTTATATATTTATATTTAAAATTAAATTCATATTCAAATGCGATTTATTAACACACGATAGAAACAGAGTTAAAGTTATCATTTTGGTGAGGATGAGGGCCCATCATCTCGAAATAAACCCTGTATTGCCATGGGCTGTGCATATTATTCCCTGGAATTCACTCTTTATGCATTTTCTTGTTTTATTTAGGATTAGTACAAGAATGTATGATACCAAAGCATGCCTCTTGACTTTCAACTCGTAAACATGGATGCATTCTCATCACCCATGTATTCATTATTCAATAATTCCTGTCAAGCGCTTCGTCTCACGCTTCACCTCCGAATTTCTCTTACTTCTTCATTCATCTATTAAGAGACACGCCTAATCACTTTACTCAGTTAGTTATTCGTATTGGAGTTGAAGTGGATCAAAATTAAGCTAATTGACGCATTCGCACGTGTATACATCCGACATAATGTTTGTCTATTGCTCGACTGAAATTCAATTCTACGTTTACCCAAAATGTCATGCAACGTTGAAGTAACTCCGAAAATACAAATGAGTAATTAGCAGAGCAAATGGAAAGTGAATTTAAAAAGATATATAATTGCTTACGACTTATTCACTGTACATTTTTCCTGTAATATCACGAGTTACTTTTCTTGGACATAAAAGAAAACAACTTATCCATACGTGATGAAATTGTAATTCAAATTTAATACCATTATGTGCCTTCAACTGTCATGGGAGTGAAGATGCATATACACTGATAAGCAAAATATTTTTAATTGTTTTTTTACTCTTGTAATTCATCAATATTAACCATACTTTGCATTTTGATTGCAAATAACCAGAGGCCTTTGAAATATCAAATAATTTTATCGATTACTTTTTCCCGCTTCCATGCAATAGATAATGTATATAATAAACTTTCATTAGTATACATTTCTGAGTTTCCGTGGTCTTCAAACAAAGCGCAAATTAGTGTAAGTAAAAACATTTCAGGTAATAAACGATACCGTAGGCTTTTAAGAAGCATAGAATAACAATTTCAAGTTGTGTTGAGTGTTGCCAACAAATTTCAATTTTACTAGTTCTTTACCGACCTGTACTAGTTCTTTACCGATCCGCTAGAGAATGCCATAGATTTTTCGAAGCTATCGTTCGAGGACGAATCATTCTTTGGAATGAAATAAGTCCGATGACTTTGATTCACTGGTCCTTGCGATTTTCCTTCGGTTGTAAGATATTTGACATTTTAACAACCGAACACTGTGTGCCAATGAAAAATCTTCATGGGCATTGCTGCAGTGACCAAACAAGTCTCCATGTGAGTGCGAAGTGTGGACGACTCGAGATTAACTCCACGACCGAGAGAAGAAAGACCTAAATTCCGTGCCATAAAAATTTAAATCATTGTCATGGGAGCTTTGAAGATATTTAAAGTCACAAAAAATGAGTGCTTTTATAATTATGTATTTACCTTATCTCAGGTTTATCTCTACTATTCATTAAATTGCACAATGTTACAGAACATTTGAAATATGTTAATTATAAGCGGTAAATTTCATCACCTGTACCTCCACATATTATGTTTATTCATTTGAGTTCACTCTTTTACTTGCAATTCATTCTCTATCATTTACCTCTCAAAACGTATCGCGATCTACCGCCTCCAAACAAGAAAATTAAATTTGACGATTTACGACTATTTTCTGCCAAATCATTTTAATGGTAATTTTTATCCAAAATTTATTTCTTTAAACTCGTGTGAATGTAGAATTAAGGTCAATTTTTGCGAAATCTTGGTGTTAAGGTTTAATTTTTTTAGCTTAATTTTTAATAAGTCAATTAATCGCGTCAGTACATATGTACGAGTATAATATATTTCACAAATCTATCATTTATCTGTTAATTTTAAGTTCTAAAGTTATTCATATTTTTCTTATTAACCATCACAAGAATGCGTTCTGAAAATTTTACGATAAATTTTGTTTATCGGTATTATTTCTTTAGATTTTGTTTGACTAGGTTTGTTAAATAGTTAAACAAATAATTCATCATTTCGAATTAATTCGCATAACTTGGTATGTCTATCTAGCGAAACCACTGGAACGTGGATCCTAGATAGCGTGCTCCTCCCAGCTAGGGTGTGACTTGCGATTTAGACTGCTGACTTGTGATTGGTGACTTAATCGCTATTGTTTAACACAAAGCACAAAAATTCTGCCGGAGGACAATCAGCCTGAAGATGTGAGAAGCTGGAAGCAGGATCCTAAGAACAGCGTTTTCACAAAATTGAATGCAAAGAAGATCTCTTCAATAAAAAATACACCTATTGTTGAAGCAGAATTAATCTCATTGGAGCTTATAAAAAATAAGATTTCATTGTCTTGAAGAATTTCAATTGCCTCGCCAATAATAAGTTCAATCAAGAAATAACTCACACTGTTTATAATGTGAATGTTAAATAAATGTTTCAATATGAAAAAACGAGCATAAAACAAATTTTATAAGATACAATACGTATGTTTTAGTCTTCTCCTCGTTGCTCGTAAAAAAGCAGCCCTAAAAATATACAATAAAAAAGAAAATACCATCTTATTCGACTGTCAAGGTCGAGCTACCGCCGCGCTCTCTGACGCAGGAATTCTGAAATATTTCCTTCGAAAGCTAATAATCTTGAGGCCGGTCACTGGCGCGCCCTGGTGGCGTAAGTTTAAACTATCCTTTTGCGAGGGAATGAAACCTTGGATAATTTCGCTGTTTTCACCACGGCTCCTAGCCGGTTACTGAAAAATATACTGTTATATCTTCAAGGCGGGAATGTCAATTTTGCAGAACTGCGCCGGCGCAACACGCCCTGGTTACCAAGAGTTAGCTGATCGTCTCAGGTGTACTTAATCTAAATGAGCTATGATAAATGAGTTGGCACATTACATGTGCACCGAAAACATCTTTACATCAGAGCAATACACTCAGTGTAACTCCACAGCTGGTCTTGGACGCAACTGTCGTGTGGTAAAGAGCAGCGGATTGCAACTGGTAATGGCAATTATCACGACTCACCGCGAACTCTTTCCTCTCAAAGTAGTGTAATATTGCTCCCGAAACTCTGCTGTTTGTTATCTCGCGTGCGAGGGTGAGGAATTATTTATAATTTCTACTTACTTCGAGTACGGAGTCGACACAAAGGAGCATATCGATTAACTGCGGAGTATATGGACAGGACTAAATGGCAAGCGAATGATAATTGGTGGTGACTTTAAGACACGTAGCGAGGTGTGGGAGGATCGTCTAACGGATGACAGGGGTGAATGTAGGACTCGCCTCCTACATTCTTTAAGGGAGACAAATGTTTACACATCGATTTGACGCTGGCTTCGGAAAATGTCATAAGGGCTGTGCATGATTGGCACGTTGTGACTACCGTAACCAATAATGATTACAACACAGTGCACTACTACCTTGGACTGAAAACGCGTCCACCAGAGATGATTCCGAGGAAGCATATCAACGTCCAAAGCTGACTGGAGACGATTCACTAGCATATTCAGTGAGGAGTCGGAGAATGTCCCTCCGGCAGACAATCCGGACATTACAGCAATGCCATTAACGAAGACTATCTCGAAGGCAGCGATCGATACCATCCCCTTTAGGATGATCGGTGGATGAAAGATACGCCTTGGAGGAATTCGGATCTGAATGCTTCCAAGTGAACAGTGGGTGTCCTACGGAAACAGCTACAAAGTGCTATACGGAGAGGGGAGGATTTATCTGATCTTAGATATGCGGGAGCCAAAAATAACCACCTGACGACCATTCTCAAATCCAAAAGGGACAATTGGAGAGAATTCGAAGAAGAGGTGACGTGAGTCCTTGGTGAGTGCCCTACCATCTAAACTCAGAAAAACTACGTACTCTTCTATTGTTAAGTACAATCTCCCTTGGGATCGAGGGAGGCACTCTAGAAATGAAGGAAAGTGCGCGACACCTTTTGGATATCCTATTACCAGATGACCACTTCTTGGAGTATTCGGAGGATCACACAACGGACAGACTCGAAACCTGGCAGACGTTGAGAGATGCAGATCAGGATTCCATTACTCCGATCACTGGGGATGAACTACGAGCGCTCAGGGCTCGGAAGTCTCCTAAACAGTCAAATTCAAATCGGAAATAATTAAGGTGGCCTTACAAGTTACGTGTCGCTCCAAGAACCTGTGGATACTCAATGAATGCCTGGTAAAAGGTATCTTCCCGCGCGTGTGGAAAAGAGCACGTAGTGGTCTTAAAAATGCTCCGACAAACCAGATGATAAAACAAGGTCGTACAGGCCGATTTGTCTTCTGCCGGTGCTATGTCAGGTACTTGACAAAATGTGTACTGAATGGATTTCGAAATATGTCGAGTCACACAATCTTCTCTCTCGGAGCCAATATCGTTTCAGACCTAGGCGCAATGCGGATGATGCAATAGCATCCCTGGTGGGTTGGATTGAGGATTGTCAGACAAAATCAAAGTACTCTGTGGTGATCTTTGCGGACATACACGGAACGTTCGATTACACATGGCGGCCAGGCATCCTTCTTTGAATGAGAGAATTGAATATTGACCCGTTTATATACGAGCTGTACGAACACAATCAGATAGAGAAGTATCCCTCCTAGTGGGGGACATATTATACTCCAAATTACTAACAAGAGGTTGTCCGCAAGAGTTATACAGCGGGACGCTACTTTGATATCTCGTCATCGACGAAGTCCTTCGGGATATAGAAGATGCGGGGACCCGGTTGTCGTCATTCACTGACGACAGCCATCGTGGTGGATGGCGATATTCGGAAACTAGTAGTGGTAGAGGCGCAACGGTTCCTCCATATTATTCTGAAGTGGTGCTAGAGAGCAAAGGTGACTCTGTCCCCCAAAAAGACAGTTTATGGTGTTTGGGCAACAACTCCATGTGGGTAGACAACCTATCATTAAGATCTGTGGTACGAAGCTACGCAGTACCGAGGAAGTCTGATACCGTGGCGTATTTCTCGACAAGAAGCTGTCATTCCTCCCTCATTCATTGTTAAGAAAGTTACTGCGCAGGGGCGCAAACGTTTCTTTAAACTAAAAGAAGATCTGCAAAGCTGAGTACAACATACGTTCAGACACACCACGGAAGATCTGTTGAGGCGCGTTTATAACAATAGTTACCTATGCGGCATCNCGGCATCCACCTGGGAGCATGGAGTCAATCACTCATATACAAGGCGAGCGCTTCTTTCATCCCAAAGGGAACCAATGCAAGGAGTCGCTCGAGCGTCGAGACTTACATTGACGGGAGCACTTCACGTAATCAGTGGATAGAAGCCACTAGACCTCGAAGACCGCCTTCGAAGCTACCTGTACCATCTCCGTAAGGGGAAAACATGTGGTCATTGGCGCCGAGTCCTACAGCAAGGAAACCAAAGGGAGGAAGTGTAAGATAAGAGGCGCACTGGTGAAGGAATGGCAAACCCGCTGGAATGACGATGAATACGGAAGGGTTTATTCCGAACGTGGAATTTGTCCGGAGGCATGTATGGTACAAGTCCAGCTCAGTGATGGTGAGAACTTTAACTGGTTACGGTCCGTACAATACAAAAAGGCATGATCGCGGTTTGATAAAAGCAGCCTCTTGTAGATGCGACCACTCAACACCGAAATCGGAGTGCCCCATTTACGCAGAGAACCGCTCCGACTACCGCACAGGGTCGAATAGAACGCTAACTGGAGAGGACCTAAGCAGTCTGATTGACACGCTTCACTATCTCGACTTCATGATGACTACGGTGAATGACAAAGGAAGCGAATCTTTGACACTACGAATTGGCTGGAAGTGATATATCTTCTGGTGACTCGCGCCCAGTGTCACCGATAAGATGATAAAATATCTAAGATCAATTCTGTGATTTACATGTAAATAGTGTACAAGTATATAAGATAAAAATAGAATAATTATGACTCGGCCCTCGCTGACAGGGTCTCAACATCTATTAAGCTAATCGCATGATAGCTGGATGGCATTTATACTCTATATTTTCTAATATATTTTAGAATTATATTATTAAGATAATATAGAATAAGATTGATAGTAGAAACTGCGCGCTTCCCCGTGGCTAGGGTAGGGAACGTCTCTTATTCACGAGGAATGACTAAGTGCCGGCTCACACGACACTTACACGTACACGACCTTTAAGTCGAAGTTTTATATATACTAAGTTGTAGATATAAAAATAAGCTATGACTTTATGTGTTGTTGAGCACTTCACCGTTTCTCACTCAGGGAGAAAAAGGTAAGAAAACACGCGGTCTCAAGACGCCCCTGTCCAGGGACTCCAAACAGAAGTGGAGGAAAACGGAATCAAATTGAGAACCAGAACGAGTTATTGCATGTTGATAATTCATACTAATATATAAATGCGTAATGCAAAAGCGTGTCTGTCTGTTTGTTACTTAATCACGACTAAACCACTGAACCGATTATGATGAAATTTGACAAGGATGTAGTTAAGATGACCAGGATGAGCATAGGCTAACTTTTATTTTTTAAATGCGTGTAAAGAAAGGTATGAAATGATTTTGATCATAAATGATGATGAAATCGGTAAAAAGAAGAAGTATATTCGCCTACACCACCTAAACGGTTAGAGATAGGTTAGATAACTATGAATGACAATATTGTTCGCATCAAAGAGTACTACATAAAAGTCCCCGACAGCATCTTTATCCACAAAAGTTAACCTGCATTATTGAAACCTACGTTATTTTTATGTGGGTTTGTAGGGCTCGTTATTAAAAATATGAGTGTTACAACACGTAAATTGAAGAGCATCAGTTAGGAGGGAAAACAATCATCAACAAATTTAATATTTTTTGTTTGGCGCATTTAACGTAAAAATTAACGCATGGTAGAGATTTTAAGAGCATTTTTATTGAAATGGTGCAGCCGTAACGGCGCCGTTGTGTTTCGCCTCGGAAGCAAAAATTCGACATGCCAGTGGGTGCGTTGTTCTAAACAGTAAAAAAAAATTACGCGCAACGCCGGGAAATCATCCAGTAAATGTATAAGATGAGAAGTACAGAATGGTTTTAAACGAGCAAAATATTGACATATAAATTAGAACATTGACATTAATGTGGCGATTTTCCATGTAACATACATGTAATTATATACATTTCTATCATCACGAAATGTCTGGGTGAGAATAGAGCTCTCTAGTGTCAAATTGATGTAGCTAAGCTTTGCTGCTTGCCTACGATTTAAAATTAAACCTTTTAAGTTTATTGATAGTCATTAGGTAATATTATGAGCGTCTGGTGTACCAACCTAAATAAACATAATTGTAATATAGTGTGTTTTTAAGAACGTTCATTTCTATATATTTGAGAATTTTGGAAGGAATATACAATTTTTTGAAAGCGAGTTACATTATTAATTTACTATGAAATTTTGACCGAAAATGCAAACAATAAAAGTTCAAAACATTTCAAAAACAACAAATTGAAATGTATTCGAGAGGAATATGCGTTCCGATCTTTATGTACATGAGAAAATAAGTAATACATGTGCTCTTGACCATTTCTTAAGCATTTTAGGAATATCGGGAGATATAAATCTTTGTCGAAAGTATTATTTACTCTAATTAAATGTGGAAGGATGAATAAACGACAACACGTACGCCCTGGAACTCTTGGGAGTAAAAAATGTACTCTCAGGAAACACAAACCTAGATGGTTTATTAAACATACTTGTTTCTTTCAAATGTAAACAGTCCTAAAAGCTGATTGGCGCATTTCAACCGCTTTCCAGTTTGCAGGACCGTTTTGCTGAATCATCAAGTTGTCCATGAGGTGAGTCAACATTCTACGGCAAGCACGAGCTACCTTGATCGATCCTGTGTCTTCTAGTAACGAGAAATTGATGTTTGCAATTTGACCCGTGCACCAGAATATACATAGTATACCTTGGCGCTTAATTGGAATGGAAATTTATTGATTCAAGAGGTACTCAAAAAAATGATTTAACGATTCTTGTTTCTTCACCGAAACAATATAATGAATCTTTTTTTCCATTCAACATTTTTTGTATAAAATAATAAAATGAAACACAAAATGCTTTCATGAAATTAAATCTTATTAAACAAACGAATGAGTTTTTGCCAATAATGTCGAATCCCAGTTTGTCAAATATTCAATTTGTTTCTAAATAAAAATAGTAGAGCCACCATCCGTTTCTCCTCATTAAAAAATTATCAGAATAATTACAAAACGAATACTCATTTTACGTGAATATCTGAGTATGTGATCCACGTTATTAAGAAAATGACCAACACCCTCTCCTTCTTTATTAAATGATTTGGTACTTCAAATTCATTGACTGTATCAAGTCTAGGGGTATGCGAGTATTAGCATTACATGACAACACAGCTTTGTAAATATGAACACCAACTTNTATTAGCATTACATGACAACACAGCTTTGTAAACATGAACACCAACTTCAATGTGCATAGAATGGTAAGGCGGATTCAGTTTCGTGGCTGCTCGAAACTCATGACGCCAAGACAGACACTTCACCGGTGTAGGAAAATGGGTACTTTTGCCTATTTGAATTAGTCGAATCACTCGGATAGCTTACGTAATGATACGCATCTGGAGAATTGTTTCCTCAGATGAAATGTTATCATTATCCTTTGTTTAATCCATTTTGTCATGATTTTGGAAGGTACTTGTTCTCTAAAATTACAAATGGAATCATTTAGTGTCCCTTTAACGATGGCACAGAAAATCCTATTTTCGACATCCCGCCTGAATATGTTTCGAAACACACATAACTCTTTCGCATAACTCCATGGACCATAAATACTCAATAGAGGTTGAACAGTCACATGATTTTTTGAGTTAATTACCACTCTGACTCATCCGAGTCCTTTTGATATTCCTCCGCGCTGTTGCTGCCGCTTGGGGCGGTGGATGTGGATGGCTGAAGCTTATCGTATCCCTCCGCGCCATCCCCTCCGTCTTTTACTAGTTCCAGCTGTTCGGGACGTGGGCAGCGCGGGTCATACAAGTCGCCGGCCATCCGGCAAAACTCGACGTCCAGTTTCATCTCCCGGCTGCGCTTTTCATTTTATAAAAAGACGAAGCTAATTATTTTCGGAGCGGATAAATTATAATCCAATATATTGTGAATGTACCTTGTAAAACATATACCTGGCGAGATTGCCAGGTACGAGTTCTTTTTTGGCATGCCGGGAGCAGGGACTACACTTTTCGCTCCACACCAAACTCCCTCGATGGAGATGGTGTGGGCGCCAGTGTCTGGGTCCTGCAGAAGTTAAGAAAAGTTTCAGAAAATGTGAAGTACGAATTGTATTATTGGCAATATATTGAGTTGGTCATACCACAAAGGAGAGGGAGTGGTTCAACGTGAGGTGCTCGTACCCCGATGCCCCCAATGCGTCGTTAGCGCAAGCAATCGGAGATGATGGTTGTGCCAATTAGCAAAGACGAGGGGGAAGCATAGGTGCAAGGCGCTCTCCGTACAGGAATGAAAAAGCACGAATCTCTTCATACCTGGCACAACACACTCCGGAATGAGCAGTACTAGAGTTTAAAATGTTGTTTACATTTCTAATAGTTCATGTTAACTATGAAGTGAATGTATTCTATGAATTGTGAATTATATAGTTTTATTTACTTTTAAGTTCGTTTGAAATAAATACATTTGTACACTCTCACGATATGTTTTTGTGTGTTTTTTAAATTAATCATTTGACTTCGGAATTGTCTTCTACCTAAATTACATATTTCTCTTCAAGGAAGTACAGAAAAACAGACTCATATTCTAAATGCTAGTGGGCGTCAAGAGAATCTCAGGAAACTGCGGAAATACGACACCGATGACAGCTTGGCAGGGCCGGGGTTTGTGGATAGCTCAGGCGAGTGCCATACAGCAGCTCCGAGAAATATCCCCTTTCCGTAGATGATGAAGCAGTCTACATGCTCGCTTTCATCCGTATCCTGTCACAGAATGATTTATTTACATCATTTTCGACAAAAAACCGGAAACGTGATAGTCCCTTCTGCATCCGTTTTAAAGTAAAATTTCGAAAAACTCAGAGACGACTCAATTAATTCTTAAAATACAGGAAAACGTTTTTTAAAAATCACATTTCATCCCGACTCACCTTCTTAAAGTCGAAGTTTCGAAAAATTCTTACTTAGTTACCCGCTGCAGTATATAAGCTACACCCCAATAACATTTATAGATGTTATCTTTAATTTTTCAATATTCCAATTGTGTCAGTAGTTCCTTTTTTTATTTTTCGCTATTTTCAAATATTTCAGAAAATTACTGGAATTAACTTAGAGCCAACGACATGGTAATTACTTTTGTTATATTTTATAAGCTGAGTGAGATGCCATCTCGGTGTTTGTGCGTAAAGAAATCAAATGAACTTTATAAAAATAAACTTTCGGACTATTCAATATTTCAATTTTAAATGGTTGTAAGGGAGTGAAAATATTCTGAATGACTCATTTGCCCATGAAGAGAGTAAGAGTAAATGTTTTTTTTCTTCTTTTTGTTCAATTTTTGCAAGATTTGAAGAACAGAATAAGATATTAGGGTTTTTGTATTTTAACACAGTTTAATGGAGAATATATGTCGTAGTTCGGTAGTATAATCAACCTCTATAGAGCGCCTGGCTCTTTATAAACAACCGGTCTATAATGAATTCGGAGTTCTTAAACTCGACACTTCCTGATGATCATAAAGTCGGGAAGGGATTAACATTTTTGGGTACCATTAAACTCGACACTTTGTACCTGTCCTAATGGCTTTGCCGCCCAGCCGCTCACCCTCAAACTAACCGACCGGTCTGCCGCTCTTGGATTTCTTGAGTCACTTACCGGAGAGTTATTGAAAGTGATATTAATTAAGCATTTTTGTTTTATATTTCTTTTTCTTTTTTTTAATTCCACACATAATTCCAATAAAAATGAACCCAAACACGACGTATTTACCACATAACTGAGTTGTAAGCTTCCGTTTTTACTTATTAATGTTATTTGTATATAGAAAGTACTGTAATTGCGAAATTTTGACGGAAATATCCGTTTTGGGACTCTGATTTCGAAAAAGTGGTGCATAAAATTTCACTTGTAATTTTCTTGATGCTTTCATAAAACTGATATTATTGAAAGGAAAATAATATATTTTGTTTATCATACTAGAGTAAATGCATCAGTTCGCGACAGAGCACCAGTGCTCGCTACTTCAGGTTTTAGAACCAAATAACTGGGATTTGGAGTACTTTTTCACTCCCGTTTTATTTTTGACACTACTTCATTCCTTCTAAATCATGAGAATTGCATTTTATGACAGGAAATGCTATGATTTTTTTATCAAAATATATTTATCAATCACGAAAGTTTTTATATTATCTTCATAGTTAGGATGTTTTCTCATAAATTGCAGCTTTTATGGTTAGATTTCTGTTGTTAGTAAGATATAAGCGTGTGTTGACTACAAGGGGGCAATTTTCTGAGGTCGACACATAAAATATAAGAAATTGCATAGAACATTTCTGCGCCACTTATGTTTGGAAGCTTTGAATTCTAGAATTCTTATTTCATTCATTGTGAAATAAACAGAACTGTTACCAGAAATCAACATAGTCACCACTTTCAGGTCCAAACATCACGACTACTGACTCATTCATTTTCGACACTGTCGACTACTGATGCGATAAATGAGTCACTAAATTTTATTATTTTAGTAGCAACTCGATAACTTAAAAATTACCAGGGAAACAAGAAGGGAATAAAAACACTACAGGCTCAGAATACAATAATCAAAAGAAATAATTGTGGTATCGAGTCTCGAATTTTTGTCAATTCATCGCGCTCTTCAGCCATTTCCCCTCGTCTGACGACAAAATGATACTGAGCATAATTTATTAGAAACTAAATTTATTTTATTTCTGGATTGTTGTATTCTAAAAATACGTTTACGAGTTACAGGCGAAAAAACTGAAAGAAAAAATTTAGAGAAGAAACATATTTTTTCCCTTGATTTACTTCTTTTCGTCATCTAATTATATGACTAGCAGTAAAATGTACATTTGATGTCAGTAAGGTAGTGTTGGGTATCATTTTTTGCGTAGATATCAATTATTCTAAAACAATACCATTTTTATAAAAATTATTTATTTTTATAAAAAAATATTCTGGGGGCAAAGCTTCTCGGTGTCTCATTGCTAAAATAGCTGCCCTCCAGGGTTCACGTGATGGACACATGTAGACTCGCGAATCGTATTCCTGAAGGAAGTGTCGAGTTTAATGGTGAAATTATCCTCCTACCTCAGGAACTGTCGAGTTTAAGTACGCCCAATGAATTAAACATTTATTCTATTAAATGGTTTCTGCTGATTTTCAGCATCTTAGTTCCAGGCCTAGAACAAATATCTAGGATTGTAATTCACATTATCATAGAGATGTGATATCAGTTTAAAGCAGTTGACTTCTTTTATACAAATAACCCAGATTGTTGTTTCAACGATACCAATTTCATTCGTATGAATTGTTTTCTTTTCTTTTTTACAAATTTACAACAATTGCAAATTTTTAACCCCCCAATAGTACACTTGTTTTTGTTCTCGTTTTCTTGCCATGATAGTTCTTCTTGCTCTAATAAATAACCATTACTACATGAATCGACTAATAACACATTTTTTATTTCACATTACCTAAAATCCGGGTTCTAATGAGAAATAAAGACACTGACTCAGCTGATTCGCTAATTAACAAATTTAAGCAATCTTGAACATGCCAATCATTTTTTTAAATCGTAGTCGTGAAATATGAACCCTTTTTTACGCAAATATAGACCAAACCAATTATTCTTGAACCACACATGAAAGAACGCATTAACTTACTCTCTTAAACTGAAGTATTTTAACACTCCTATTTTAAATAACGTTTATCAGATAATTTAGATCAGATAGTTTTTAAATACGTATTTTAGACAATACCAGTCACTAGATCAAAAAACCATGAAAACCGTAAATATCGTCGCTAGGTATTCATGTTGGCCTACTATTCAGTAATAACTTCCACTGTGCAGCTATCACATTTTGTCCAACTTTTTGGCACGCTTCTTCACTGTGCTGCGAACAGCAACTCATCACGTTCGCACACAAGAGTGTGGCCCTTTAAATCTCACGCGGTCGCTAGTGAGCTCCGAGTAGTTGAGGCGTGGCGAAGAGAAGAAAATAGTGCGAAACAATATTTCTTTATAACTACCGTAAATATGAAGAGCGAAGAATACGACTTATATTTTGGGTACCGCAATAATATTTGTAGTAATATGGCATCAATGATTTTTTCGAACCTGATAGGACCAAATTCTTATATTTGACCCAAAAAGGAAATAAAACAGCAAGAAATAAACCAACGAACTCAAATATGCACTTAATTTGAAATTCTTTATCTTTTGGTTTCTTCCTGAAACAAATCAGAGTTCCAGCGTTGAAATTGAGGTTAGTAATTTGTATGTAATTATGACCTTGATTGAAGTGTTTGACGCGATAAATGCTTTTCATCATGTGTCTTTTCTTTTTCCTTTCTAAATTCGCTTAAGTGGCATTGCTTTGAATATCACATAATGCTCCTGTGATGTCACTCTGGTCTATAGACTACGCATATATTCTATAAGGAACCGACACCACAATTCTCATCTCTTGACGCATCATAGCGTTGTCATTTCTTTACAATTTAAATATACTAAAAAATCCAATTAATTTGTTTCCGTAAAATGCTATGCTATTTTGTGAAATCACTATTGTTTTTCATGTTGAGACGATATGCAATAGATTCGACGGGTTAGATTTGAACCCAGAATTGCCTACTTTGTTCAATTGATCTTGATTTATTCTAATTGTTACGTAACACGTATTATGACGTCAAGTAAATAAGTAAATATAATAATTTACTTACTAAAGCCTGTTTTACTCGGTCCATTTTACGTGGTTTCGAACGAATCACATCAGGTAGTAAGAAGATTGTATGGATATGTTCAGGCATGCTGTATTTTTCAGTACGACGGGTACAAACAGAGTGCATCTAGAGAGAGAGTGGCCGAAGTGTGTTACGTNTTCCGTCAATGCACAGCGAATTTAAAATTCCAAGATACATTGTAATTGAATTCATTGAATTCATGTCACTTTGATGTCTGCTGAACAGCAAAACTGTTACACCTAAAACTCGTGAACCACTAATCCGATTTTATGATTAATGTTTTAATTCATGGATATGTTCTCTGGCAAGGTTTGCGTATATATTTTGTTATCTTAGTTATATGACTAGTAATAGGCAATAACTAGAATAGACAAAGTCGGGGGGAAATGAGTATTTGATGACATATTCGCTTACGCTGCCTTTACGGTTACGGATAGATGGTAACAATATTGTTCGTCTCAAAGAGTTCTACAAAAGAGTCTATCTACAAGCGTTAACTAAAATTATTGAAAAAAAAAAAGGTTTTAAAAATAGACGTGTTAAGATACTTCAACTTTTCAAGTAGAGAAATTCAAGTAGATAAAAATAAATTCTCATCAAATTAAATGCATTTTGTGTTTTTTGCATTTAATAAAGATGAAAACTGTCTTAAATCGTAAACTTTGCACGAATAGTTTAGATTTTACAAGCGTTTTAGTTTTACAAGCAGTCGCCGCCGCCGCTGCCCCCGTCGTGTGTTGCCTCGGGAGGACCAGGCAAACAATTGACTGGTGCGCTACCTTGTGGTGCATCAAGTGAGATAGACATTTTTGCGTTAGTGTATTTGGGTCACGCGCCACTTTAACTGAAAAATGACGGATCTCGGTGGTGGGGGTAGATCGGCCACAATTTCTCTGGACGCGCTCTGGGTACAAATTGACTAGTGCACTCCTAGCAGCATATCCACTCACTACTTGCGGCGTCAGTGTTCCCTCTAGTCGGTTGCGTGGTTAAAATAGGGTGCTTAGTTGTGTTTTCCTTCTGTTGTCGTGTTTTCTGGTTAGTTGAACTTTGAAAGTCAACTATAGTTAGCAAGATACTGTATTAAATATACCATTCGATTATCAATGACGTATGTTTACGTGATCAGATAATTGGTAGCTCAGTTGAGGTTAGTTGTTTGTAGTGCTCCCTGTGGCGATGAGAGACAACTCATACTAACAGCATCCATTTCTCGTCCAATATCGTGTACAACGCTTATTTCAGAACGTTCACTTTCTGTACACATAGATGACGTGAAGTGTGACTTCACATCCATTTCTTGTACAACAATTGGAAGAAAATTGTCTGTAAAATGCGTCGCATAAAGCGGGCTTAATAGCATTTAAATAGATTCATAGTGTATGAACGCAAACAGGAATTTTTACCAGTTCATTTCTTAATTTATAATTTTCCTCACTTTTAAATCCTTTGACAGACGAAAACGTAACGTGAATATTAGCAAAAAAATTCCAAGCTCTTTCTCCATTTGTTTATTAAAATTAAAGTCGTCATGTCTCAGAAATAAAAGGAACACATTCGTGCTTCATCAAAAGAAAACTGCTCTTTGTGCATCGCTGTTCTTGTAGAAGAGTTGGATGTTCATTAAAAAGTCCAATCTAGCTTCGTCTATGCGAACACAGATATTTTTGGTATTACCATCTCTTCAGATAACGTTGAACATACATATACTCATACTTTGAGACTCATTTACTCATCATACTCATATTGCTTGAAAAACTTTATTTGAAATTCTTATTGCCACGTCAAAAAGGATGTGCAATTAAAACACCCCGTCGTAAATTTTCTCCAATTACATAATATGTTTTATATATCTTATTTATTTATGAATATTTTGAAATATTATACTACTTCTAGGATAATAAAATTATGATCACTCCATTGAATATCCACTTCACAAAACCACTTGTTTCATAAATTAAACCACTTTCAATTAAACTCTATCTCAAATTCATATTTCTTAAATCAGAATGTATACTATGTAAATTATGAACGAGCCGTCCAAATGTTACAATGCTAATTAAATTCATATATGGATCTGAATTAATTATGAAATCCATTGAACGGATAAATGAATAAACCAGTAAAAATATTATTAATATCCCATATATTAAATTATTTTGTCAGTAAGAGCTCATGGAGGATATCGGAGAATATATTTTATTTTTAATTTTTACTATATAGATTTTTGTACAAAACCAATGCAGTTTTGGAAACGTGAACTGGATGTAACTTACTTAACGCAATTACGTTACTCTTAAATCCTTTTTGAACTATTCAAATACGTTTTAATTTTAATTTATGTTCGAATTCAGTATTTGAAATATGAATTCATGTTGTGAATGTATAGCGAATTAATAATGCATAAAATTATACAAACAGTTTGTTTTAATGATATTGATCTTATTGTCACCAATATTGGATTTGCTTATAATTATTTTGTTACAGCTAGTTATTTAAATGGTTTTTGAAAACCAGTAATTAAAAAATCTTTTAAATAGAGTGGATTTTAACAAAAATAACCTTACAAAATTATCTGCTTTCTTCTTCTTCTGACATATTAATCGTCTTCTATCATATCACAACATAAATAGTTTGGCTCAGACTAAACTTCTTTCACGTTCACGACCTTTCAACTATTGTTTTCTATCATCAGGTGACTGTAATGCATCGAGAAATAAATTAAATTAACTGGGTAATAAAATGAAAACAAGTTAACTAATTATAAATAAAAATTCTATATAAAAATATTGTTATTATATGCGTATGAGGTTAACTTGTTTTTATTTCGTTACCCAGATAAAAATGATGAAAGCAACTACCGATAGGTCCTGTGTGTTAATAAAAATTCAACCTACTTACCAGGGACCCGTTCCACAAAAGTTTGTATGAAACTAGCAAATGTTCACTTGTGTAAAAAATCCAATTATTAGCGAAAATAAGTATACTCTAGTAAACTTGTAATTACAAGTGAGTTCTTACAACTTTTCAACACATTTACTCGTAATCCACTAGCATTGATACTAACAATAAGCTTGTTTCCAACCAAGGATTTCTTACCTGGCTATAAATGTAAGTTAACTGTGTAACAAGTAATATTTCATTAATATGTAATGATCAAGTTATTCCTCGCAAGATGAAGATGAGCTATTCATTGTATACAACGGCATAGGAAAACGTTTAGAGCAAGATTGCACTTTACATTTGTGTCAGTGTATGAATTTTAATGAATGCCTTAAAATTACGTCTGCAAAACTGGAAGGAAAAGGGGGATCTATTACAAAACGATGTGAGAACATAATCCAAATTAATTTTACAATAAAATTTAATATAGTTATTTGTCATTATTTTGGCTTGGTTCTAATTAAGCAGTTTGGAAAGCCATTGTATATAAGTTTTAAATTTTTCTAACAATATGTAAGAAACAAACACTTTCTATGCTATATCTCCTATAAAATTTACTAATAAAATAAAGACTGGACCGTCTGCAAATACTGGTTACTGCTAAGTGTGAAGATACTCCACTTGCTATCTAAAAGTACTTGATACAAGTTAGCGAAATCATTGTGAAACGATTGTTACTAACCTATAGTCATTCAAAATATTTCAATATCATCTTCCTCTTATGTGTGCTGTTCACACAGCTCCTGATACCTTTGCCCAATGACAGTCAAAGCACTTATCCCAGCACAGTGCGTCGTTTTTTCAAAACGATTGTCACCGCACAGCGCTTCTTCCGTCGTTGTTGACTTTGACCCTCTGACCTACACTCAGTCTCGCTGATGCGCTCCTTCTTTTTCTCTTTTTGTTTCGCTGGGTAGAAGCTTCCGTTACTAAAGACTGTTGCGTCATGAGCTTTGAGAATTTGAGACGAACTGTGCACAAAGTTGTTTTGTCGCTTCGATGTCAGAAATGATACTATTAACTCGAGTCTCTTCTTTTTTCTAGTTTTGAAGCTTCCGCTTGATAGAATGAATATGGGTTTTTGTTGTTTCTTCAGATTTCATGCATAACATTAAATTTGAAAAAACAACAACATACATTTACAATGGAAGTAATGTGGGAAGACATAATAGTTTACTCCAATTTTTCTTTTTGCACACGTATTTGGGGCTAGATAAAGTCTTTGATATCAGTGTAAATTTATTGTACAAATCGAATTATGAAAAAAATCCAAATGTGCGGACCTAAGCTGTTCAAATATTGAAGAGTTGTGCATTGGAATAATTACAGAGGAAGAGAGATGAAGCCAGCATCAAACTAGAACTTAATAAATACTCTGTTCAATTTTACCTGGAAGTCAGGAATTTGATGTAAGAGTAAATTTTTCCGATGCGTTACTAGGAATGTAATCTCCATCATCCTGCTCACTCAAAAAAAAGTCATACCTCTTTTCAACCACATACATTTTTGTACACTAAACCTTCAATCTTTCGTACTAATTGTCAAAATGTATACTAAAATAATTTAATATCTGTATATCTAGTAATTCGTCGTTTGTATTTTTGCTTGCTGAACATTTACATCTTCACCCAGGAATTTGGGTACATCTTTTATTTGCGATTTCATTCAATTTTATCTTGTTTGGTAAATCAATACCTCTACATGAGGGATGCCAACGGGAAAAGTTCCTCTGTCGGGGCCAGGGGTTAGCATATTTGCTCATCACCAAGTCACGCCGGATTCAACTCCCGGTGGTCCAAGAAAAAAACTGTAGCTTTTCATTTCAATACCTTTCACTACCGAAAAGCTAACCCTTCTTCATATATCCACTTCCTACTACTCCTAGCATCACAAACTCTTACAAGTATTAACTACTTCTATTAAAACATCCACGTCGGCCAAGTTGTTGGTAAACACAGCTAACCGGTACCCTACAGACAACACTGACCACCCACCTCCTATCGTCCCATGTAGATAATGGAACGCTACATTTCTCATTTACAAATACTACAATAAAATTAAAAAATACCGATGGGAGCACGTACATGTGACAGAGCACGGTGTATGTGAAGACAGGATTTTACCAGGGTAGCCTATCATGGCGGGATATACGATTTTCCCAGGAAATTTCAGAGAGAGTTTCTGTGAATTTNGACAGGATCTTAGCTTGCCGCCCAAACACTACCAGTCTGTTTGACCCCCAGCCGGCATCGGCGCCTCTCGGACGCCGTACCCAATCCCATGAACGCGGGCAAAGGATCGGTCCGAGGGAGGAGGGGGGAGATGTTCCCACAAGGGACGTCGGACGTTACTCGTTGGGGAAACCCTGGCTGCTGGGTAAACCTGGCTAACAACGAGCAGAGAACTCCGCAAGGGGCCTCGACGAACCCAACGTAAAGGGGGGTGCACTGTGTTCCACCACCTTGAGTGTAGTACTACCGGAACTCGAAAACCCGCCCAGATCCTAGATACCTTGGGCAAATGGAAATGATGTTTCGGACAGGTGGAAGAGACAAACTAGTTGCGTCTCGACCAGTTACCCGTCACAGCTCAGGATCCAGTACGGCTTCTGGATTCTGGCACACGGGGAGAAGGTCCGCCCTCAAACACAGCTAACTGTCTGAAGAGTAGGCACTTAAATGAGTCGACCTGGATTAAGTTAGCATCCGTTCGGTGGACCACTGGACGAACGGACAAGCCCCATCACCCCCGTACCCTATCTCCTTAAATGGAGCAACGGATCGGATGTTGGGGATTACACGAAGTGGTAGAGAACAAGACTTGTCCTTAAGTGGTCATGATCGCGGTCTCGAGTGTCACTCATCACTTTAAACCGAGTAGACACGGAAGGGGCATTGAGCCCTCAGATTATGGACTATCTGACGCCCCTTAAATGGGTTGGACTCTGTCGGGCAGTGGTTTCCACGCCCGTGGTACGGGAAGGAAGTTCCTTCATTCCACTAGTTGGCACTTGCTTCCGATCGGTGAGCAGGATCGCTGCTCGGCTACAACCTGTGCATAAAGTAGTAGGAGTGCGACAGCTAGACGTGCTCCCGTCAACCAGTGCGTAGATTGGGTTGGTCTCTGCCGGGCTGTGGTTTCCCCACCCGTCGCACGGGTAGGAAGATACAAATTCCATTAATTTGGCGTTCACTTTTGATCAGTGAGCAGGATTGCTGCTTGGCTACTGTTATAGCAGTAGGGATACGACAGCTAGACGTTTCCCCGTCTACCAGTGCGCATACTGGAATGTCAACTATAGTCACCTATAGGAAGGACATACTGGATGTCCGCTGAGTCGGCAGCCTCCGACACTGGACAGATCTAGAACTCATACACTGGTCCAGAAATGTCACGGTAGACTCAATGGAATGTCCCTCAAAACATCATAGGTACGATGTAATAAAAG
>NNCF01126609.1:159849-174575 GCA_002313205.1 Laupala kohalensis | reverse complement strand
ACCACAGTCTAGTAATTAGTTCCTATTAACGAACTAAGGAACCGGACTCGTGTTAAACACGAAAAATACCTATGAACAACTTCTTGTAAAAACTTTGGCAAGAGAAGGACAGTATTAAACGATAGTATCAAGTATTCCACGAAAACTCATAAGTGAAATACATACATTTAATTTATATGTTCTGTACCATTATTTTTTGTTTCCCTGGAACTATTTTGTTCCTGTATGCACTGATTTTAACTAAAAATTAAGACGAATATAATGTTATTCCTTTAGAGATGCTCTTTGAAGTAACATGACAATCATTGACTGCACTACTTGCTGCCGGTTCTGGCAACCAACGCCCCGAACTGAAGTCACCAAAGTTACGGCTGATAAATTTCGAACGATGCGGCGCGTGCTTTTCGGCAAAGAGTCTGCAAACCACCAAAACTTGCAACTCAATCAAGACGAGCACGCCTATGCGTGTATGCTGTGACGAAATATCGACAACACGACTACAATTTGACGCTACCATAACCCAATTATTTTTTTTGACAGAAACCGGTGGAACGCATCGTCATGGAAAGGAATTATGAGCCCTTCCTGCTGTCCGATAACAGAAGCCGTTGTTGTGATTTTGATATTTGAGCACGCGGATGAATGCGCGTTCACGTACATGCTCCTTCTCATCACACCATTGCTCTACAGTAACAGACCTGTTCCCTAATCCGGATACCCGTTTCTATTCCCCAAGCCAACTTAAATTTCCGTGTACGAGTGCTAGGCAGTACTTTGAAATGTTGTCCTGACATTTTAGACCATTTCAGAAAATTTCATCACGTTTTATTGAATTTCAGTATTTGATAGCCAGGTTGTTTCAGAATTCCACGTGATAAAATGGAGAGAACATTAATAGGTAATGAAAGAGATCATTAATAGGTACAAAAAATCATTAAGATACGCATGTNTATGCAATAGTCTCTCTCCGAAGATTGATTTTCCCCCCGACTTGATTGTCTATTATCGTTATTGCCTATTACTTGTGATACCTAAGATAACAAAATATATACGCAAACCTTTCCAGATAAATATCTATGCCCTCAGGGGACTTACATCTTGTATTTACGTGTTTGGCGAACACGGGGCCCCGAGCTGAGTCTGACATTACTTCCACTTACTTGTGTAAGGCTCCTTCCTTTCTCTTTCCTAACCTTCCTTGGTCACCTCTTGTTCTTTTCGATCTTGACGCTATTAGGGGTAGGGTACCTTTCGTTTTTCCTAATTTTTTGTCCCCCCTTTTTCCCCCGCTCATTTTTTGTCCTAAATGTTTTAATGTATGTTTTGAGATATGTTTTGATATATTGTAATTCAGGAGTGGGTACGGTTGAGTCATTCAGCGAGTCCCACACGCGGGGAGAGCCAACCTGGCTCTAATGACCTCGATGACGACGAGCCGTAAAGCCCCATAAAAAAGCACGTATCCNCGTAAAGCCCCCCCCCCCCCACACCAAAAAAAAGAAGAGGGATACCGACGTTGCTTGTATGGCAAGTATATACTACCAGGGGTGTCGCGAATCCCCGTGACGTCGGTGTAAGATCTGTATCTTTGCTAATGGATCTTGAACATCTCTTGTAATTTGTTGTTGTTAACTCTTGAACACCTATATGACTTTCTCGATTCCCCTAATAAAGTGCTTTATATACCTTTTTAACTTGTGTTCTTACTATATCTTTGTGGCATCATATCTCCTCCGGAAGACATTTCCGGACAGGTGTACCTTCAAGATTTTTTGTTCACATTAATGTGGTTTATCATCTTTCCATTCTTTTACTTATTTTGAGCAATACTCTAGATTTGCTTACGTGATATACTTTCAAACATGGAAACATACCGGCTAACATTTATCTTTCAATCACAGATGATTCATAATACGATATTTATTTGATTGTATATAATAATTATTATTACGAAATCTTGTCTAAGTTGCCAAAAGTATTGGTCTTTATCCTAAAATAATTTTACTCGAAATAATTTAAGACAATAATTTTGATCTGTTCTCTTATCGATGGTATAATAAAAAATGCACATTTCATTATTATTTTCATTCCTCGTGCTAATACGGAGTCTCTCTTGTTAGGCTTGGAAGACTCCTCCCGTGCGCTGTGCCGGGCATTGCCCATTACCTCGTCTCTTTCCAATTGAAGAATAGATGAGAGCGCAAACGGAGTGAGAAGGAAGATGACACCGTGGGCAAGACAACCGACCATTTCATGATAGCCTCCATCGTACTTCTATTGTTCGCTCGTTATTTCAGGCAACTCCAGCGGGCAGAAGTTTTAATGACGCGGTAGGTTCTCTTTACATGTCATCCACTATAGGACGACTATATCTGTGGAAATTAGTTTCGAAATGAATTTTTGGAACAAAAGTTTTTGTCGTCCCCTCATTGCAATTCCTTGCAGTCATGAATCTCTGGGAGATGAAACTGGAGAAGAGAACACCATTATTGAACGTTGGGAACAGACATTGTTTTATGTTACGTAGTATAATTTACTGTCTCGTATACACAAAATGAACAAAAACTTTTGAATAATTGTTCTTGTATTGCTTTTATATTATACATTTACACATCTAGGTTTCGAAAAGTCATTAAAATATACAAAGTTAGATTAAATAAATCAATAGGTGTCCATACCTCTGCTGCAAAAATTTACATTTGTGTAAATGATGAACTTGAATTTATAAACTTGAATAATGAAATATATTAAAATAAATATTGTGGGTAATAAACCCAAGATGGATCAACGGAAACTGTTATATTAAATAAATGTCAATGTCACTCTAACGAACTACACAAATATCTTCTTAACGAGAACGTGCTCTTCCCCAACCGTGTCAGATTTCGCTCTCCGGGAACAGCCGAGTCGAGGTGTTGAAAACCGACATTACGGCCATTCAGCTGTTGAGCTCCGGGAACGTACGGTCCAGAGTGGAGACGTTAGTACCCTGAAAAAGGCCGAAACGTCGGTATTCAACATAGATGCAGCGATTCCCGGACAGCCAAGAGGTATCTCTTAAATGGAACAAGATATCTAGAAGTTGTTTTCACTAAGATGTTGCATTATTTGTGGCTAGTCATATAACGCATTTAAATGATTAAATGTTCTTTTTAGCAGTAGAGATATCGATACTCTTTGAATTATTTAATTAAACCTTGTATTATTTTTACAGCTTCATCGACACCCTAGAAAATACGAATGGAAACATAATCTTATTTGCAATGAATTTAAACGATTAGCAACAGATAAACACCATTAATACTAATTGAAAGTTTCCTAAAATAAAGCATGGCTAATATAATGATCTAACCTCATGCCCAAACTTGGTCTTTCAGAACTGAGTCAAGTTCCAATTTTTCTTCTTAGCGTAGCAAATATTTAATTATTCAACGTGCACTTTAAATGATGTTTTAGTTTAAATTAAATGAATGTTTTATCTTTGTGTATATATTCTCTCGGGTTTTAAAGAAGCACTGAAAAAATATAGAGTTTCATTGAAGAATATTTCTGCAACTAAAACGTCAAATGATAACCCCCGTATCACGACTAAATTATAGTCCCACTTTAATATCTTTATCTCTTGATTATATATTTGAGGTATTAGTTTTTATGAACTCGAGCTAATAAAAATTAAACTCGATAATAAAATTTTCCTTTGCATGAGGCTCGTTTCAAAAGTCAAGGCCGGTCAATTGGCAACACTTGAACATAATGCCAATCCGCAAATTTATAACTATCTATTAGAGATATAACTACCAATATTGTTGTATGTTGACTTTCATTTGGCCATTGAATGATAAGATGTGTGCGGTAATAAACAAATTCCGTCTTATTTATTTTTATTGAGTATCGTTCATTTGACTACCTTGCCTATTACATTGTCATTTCGGGGCTTCTGTATCCTTTATTTTCTATCTTCACATCTTTTGCATCTTCATGCACTAACTCCCTTCAGTCAATTGTCATTCATGTCTGTCCTTTGTTTGTCACCTACGTCATGCCATCTCACCTTTTGTTCTGTCCTCGTTTCTTCTTCACTCCACTTTCTTCAATAGAATACAATAAAATAAAGAATTTATCTCCAAGGCAAAGCCTGTTTGGAAATATTTTTATACTATCTAGAAATAATAAAATTAGCAGCAAATTACAGAACATGGACATTACAGTTTTGTTGAACAAAAATATAAATTTTTACCCCTAAATGAACTCTCATCTTGTAATACACAATTTTAAAATTAATTGCTCATTAATAAAATTTCTCAGTTTCTGTGTCTATATCTGACAAAACTATTTTATTTGGCCTAACTCAATTTAAGTAGTCTTTGAAACTAAAACAAAGAAAAATACACAGCATACTGTATACAAATATTTCCATATTCACACTCATACATTTTCATATATTGTATACACATGTTGTTCCTATACCTAAATATATTAATACTTAAAAATAATTATCAATTTTAAATTTTAATAATAAAACTTTCTTTTTACCATTTATAGCTATTTCATACATTAATTTTAAATAATAAATTTTCAATATTATCTGTTGTAGAAAGCCATTTCTTAAGATCCATCAAAAATATTTTAATGAATTTTGAGCTCTAATATATCTCTTATTGTTCCTATCTCATTCACATACTTTCTTAACTAGTCAAATCTTTCTTTTGTCTTTATCATCTCATGTTCACTCAGTAAATTCCATATCCCTTCCATTCTCAAGTAACTCATATATATCGCACATTTTTGTCCATATTTCTTACGATCCCATAACATATGTCCTGCAATCTCGCCACCTCCACTACATTCACATTCTGCTCTGTCCCTCTTCGCCCCTTCCGTGTCAAATACTTTTCAAAGTTGCTATGTTATGAGAGGGATTCCATTACATGTGGTACCAGATGTGAAATCCTGCCAGTGATAAGATTTTTAAACGCAAGAGACCATAATGCTGCTGAAATTCACTTCAGTTGTGTGAAACACATGGGTAGGTAGAAAGGATAGTGAGAAAATAGTGTCGTGCATTTACGGAAGCATTTTCTCTTGATTCTTAGTCTCTTGCTCTACGAGATCATCAGTCCGAACTCTATCCACTCCTCTGTTCACCGTGAACATTTCATTGGTCTTCCATAAACTCACGACACCATTGGCTATTTTTCCCTTCTCCTTACGAGATACCCATGTGTTTCCCAGAAATGAGGGTGAAGTTGCTTTTAAAAATCTAATCACTGATAGAATTTCGCGTCCGGCGCATTATTTATAACACACTTTCATTCAAAGGCAACCAAAAATCAAGCGACAATACGTGTCAGTTGAACATTATGCCCACCCACAAACTAATAAGTTGTACCAATCGCTATTGATGATTGACTGGCCCTTAATTTTGAAACGAGTCTCTTATATTAATAGTTGGTGTATCTCAAGTCGAAAACTCGTGCATTTTTTCTCAAACTTATTCTGAATGTTCTCATACCAAGAGCTACATTGCCACAGTCAGAAGCCTACGTAAACATCATTCTTTAAAGCCGCTTCCTCGTAATACCGTAAAGCCGTTACACTGAGTTGGACTTACAAACCCTTTGAGGTGTGAAGGATCTCGTATCTTTAAACTAAAAGTGAGTGAGAAAGGGTCGGTCGGGTAAAGGGTGTTAGTGTTGATATTTTTACATTTATATTCTCAACAATGAATCATTGTTTTTAAATTGTTTCAGAGAAGAAATTTTGGTTTACAGAGCAATCTGCTAATTTAGAATACTAAATGTTACAAATAAAATTAATCAACTCACCGAAATATATTCTAATTTTTTTCCATTCAATGTGAATGTTCTATAAGCAATAGAAGAAATATAATTATTGTAATAATTATTATAAAAACTAATATTAGGAGAGGTATGTACAATTTTTATTTCTGAGATGTTTCACCATCTTACGTGTCATACCAATAACACTTTGCAAAGAATTTTCCAATCCTTTTTTATAGTACATGAGTGGTAGTGGATTTGTAGCTGTATTGTTAAGAAATACAATAAACATTCGGAAAAAAGATTAATTACTTTTGGAATCTTTGAATACTTTTTTGCGTTTTTATATTGATTCAGTTTTGGAAGCTGAAATATCCAAGAAAAGTCCTTGTATTAATGTCACATAATCACAGTGCAGCATATCTTGTTTCTTATTGAATTGTCCCTCTGAATGTACTATTTTTTACAACATGCAATTTTAACAAAGCCCTTATCCCCTTTATACTTCGTCAATCAACCGAAGAGAAGATTTAAATACCTGCACATAATGTTCAAACATTTTACACTGGCTTGAAAAGCAGTATTCTACGAAAGTAAAAGTGGTATTCTCAATTGCAACTTTTTGCGAAAATAAAATTGCAACTTTTCATGTGTNAAAGTAAAAGTGGTATTCTCAATTGCAACTTTTTGCGAAAATAAAATTGCAACTTTTCATGTGTATGTACAACAATATTTATATTTTGATTTGATGATGTAGAATTTTTGGTTGGCAACCTACGAATTACTGAATACTTTTTTACTGCTTTTTATCTGATTTGTCTTGTTTTAAAATTTGTATTTATTGGTTAATACACATACTGTATATTAATGTATAGTATTTTATGTTTTAAATAATGGGGATATTGACATAGTTTTATAAATCGCAATATTTGGTTGTATCAATGATAATCTCTGTGTTTCAGGTACGATCTTCCAAACTCGATTCTTTGAATCAAGGTATAAAGTATACAATTCAGAAGAAAATGTAAGTACTAACACCTTATTTAATTTTCATTATCGATACACGTGGGAATTTCGTATGCATACATCATCGTCTCTCAATTGGATACTAATCTTTTTGTATAATGCTTTAACATATATTAAGGAATAAAAAACAAGTTTTAGGAAAGTACGTATAAATTCATTGCCTTGTTAGTAGGGAAACAAGTATTTCGTACTTATTTACTATAAAAGGAGTGATTTTCTAAGTATAGAAAATATCTTTAAAGATTTTCTTGAGAGGTTGTTATATTTTCCTCAATCTCATTTTGATAATTTACTTCCCAACTTACTAATTAATCATTAACATCTCAACTGTTTTGTTCTAAAGTGGCCTAGATTTTTACTTAATTATTATTCTAAATTTAGGTTTGGAATATTCATTCAATCCTATTGATTGAGTTAATGTAATATTACACATGATAATTTGCCATATATATGACCTTGCATTTCGGATACGATTTTTTGCGTTATATCAGATAATTGAGAATAATTTGAAAATTATTTTCCTGAAAACTCGAAAAGTTATTATTAATTATTAATAATTTATTTTTTACTTTTATTTATATGGAATTGAAATTTGATTATTTTGACTATTTTCTAACCATGTATATAGAAATCATTTGAGTTATTCTGCGCACGACTTGAATATAAATTTCATGGTTCTCATAAAATAAATCATTCTTGTTTAATGATATTTTTATTGGTCCTCAATAATTTCGTTTCAAACCACTTGCTCGAAGATATTAGAATGGACTGGATATATTGCCGTGAAGTTAAATTACCGAGCAGATGGCTGTGTCACTCGTGAGCAGTATATCTCCACCGCATCTTTTACGATCATAAAATAAGATCAAGGAGGATGAGCTCTGACAAGTACTCTGTCGTACCGTAGATACCTTTGAGAATTCTTCACGAAAGCACCATAACTGCTCCTTCCTTGTAGACCACTACTATCTTATTTTTGCGTGATCCGCGTGCCCTATAAATAGCTATCAAAGGGATGAAAGGTGACTGTCTTGAAAGAAAGTGTCTTTATAAAAGTTTGCAGGAAAGTATCTATGATTCATACATGTAAACGGAAAAGATTCTTAGTCCCTATATATGTTTTATTGGAGACACAAAATTGTATTGAACATCATAATTGATTAAGAAAAATTATTCAACGTGTTAGATTACTTGTCTAATGTTGTTTCTGATGGTGTTCTGAAAGATAAAATTTGAACACTATTTAAGGCGTTATCTTGAAAAAGGTTCGCAAAATGATTTTCAAAAAATGATCCATGTAACGCGGATAGTATCTAAAAGTGTGTATGTGCCAGACCTAGTAATCATCATTTTGTCTGGCGTTACGACCAATTATGGAGAGCATAGTAAAGAAATGTTATATAAATATAATATTGATCTCCCCGACTGTTATTGCATAATACATTTTGGCCTCCCGATGATGTATATTGTAATGAATAATTAATTCATTACTTTAATTACGTTTTATCCTGAAAATTATTATGCAATAAGATCTAAAATAAATTTCGAACCCGAGTAGGTAGAGTTTCGAAGGGACGCAGTCGCAGAACGAAAGGGAGAGTGGAGTGGGAAGACTGGTTCGTTTTTGGACACAGACTGGGGGGTTTCTTTTGAGTACAGTCAGTTAGTTCGCGTGGACCGAAGGTTAGGGGAAAGAAAATTGAATAGATGTGAGAGATGATTGACCAGATACGTTGTTGACATGTGCTTTGAAAAGGCAAAAGGAAAGTTACTATAGACATTTGGGAGGAAGGTTAGGGGTTTTTGGAGATAGAGCCCAGAACCACGGGTCATACAAAAAAACATAGAATAAGGAAGATACGTTGTAGGGCGCTCTCGCCGGACGAAGGAGTCCATTAGTAAGAATGTTGATTAACGCAAAACAGAGTGGTAAACAAGTAGGTTTGACTGTCGAGCTACGAAGCTCATGGGTCCACAATGAAAGATGTTTGACGAAAGGCAGCATTAACGAGGGGCCAGAAACATCTGCGTAAAATATGATCTCGGGTTCAGGATAGAAAGAAGTGCCAATGACGGGGGACAAAGGCATTGAAATAAAGTGTCACTGGCAAGAACAAAGAGGGACGAGGGTAACTTTTTTGTATTAAATATCACCTTGCGAAAAGATGAGAGTCACGAGACTGCGTAGTGTCATAGAAAGGGGCTCGATGGGAAGAACACTAAGATTTCGGAGACAACGAAGTATTGTGATAATCAAACCTTGCTATTCGTCCAAAACGAATAGGTGTCATTATAAATTAGCCAACTAAAAATTCTTCACGTGGAGTGGGAAAAAAAGGAAATTATTGGCAGAAGAATACCATGACGTCAAGAAGGGTGGGGACTTCTCGCTAAGTTTTCGGGACTTTAAGTGGGAAGAGGCCTACTTAAGCAAGAGAGCAGAGTCGCCCCAGATACAAGACATTACGATATGCATTATTATCAAATGGCTATCTTTTATTCAGAGTCGTTCATGATGCGATTAGATAACGTTCAGAGATCATTATTATCATAGTCGCTCATCAGCATCATTAGCTGATTAATTCTTAGTGAGGACTTAGTTAATTTTCGATATGATACGTTGAACTTGTTTTTATTTAGATGACTCAGTGATCATTAGATCGATTTTATTTTCAAGAGTCGTCAAGTGTCTATCAATTTTATTTTCAATTTTCATTAGTCCGGCATAACTTTTCGGGTGACATCAACATTTTGAGAAAAGTAAATGGACATGAACATTGATTAATGCCATTAACTCGTCTGATAACAACTGCACTTGTATCTTGTAACGCTACTCTGACGGTCGTCTGGTTCTGGTAGCGGTGACGTCGAATGGTACCTACTGAATGGTCTGGAGTATCCGGGGTCATTCATCCTTAAGGAACTCGCCACGTCCACGTCGTTTTGACAACTGGTGATCTAGCTTTAAGTACAAATCTTAAGGTACTTAGCATGACTGGCTGCGCCCAGTGCATCTGCTATAGAGCGAAGTGGCAGTAAACTGACTTATGCGTGAGCAACGATACCAAAGACTCTTGTGGCGCTTATCAATGTGTAATTAACCATAATCATAAGGACAATCAGTTATTGCTGACGATTTATATTTTGTGTAATCACATTTAAATTTAATGTAGGCTGGAAGAAAAAAATTAACCACCACTATTAGTAATTGGATGAAAAGTAAAACCAATTGTTATGGTTACTACATGTGTGATTTTTGGGGGAATATGTTGGGGAAATGTGTGCATGAGTAGCGTAGGGCATCATTTAAATGTGTTTCATATGTTGAATAATTAAACCAATTTTATCGAAGTAGCGTTTTCTTTTAATAAGAAATCATGTGTATTTCATGATAGTAAAATGGTTCGAACCCCGACCTTTTAAATTTTAATTACTTACATCCAAGATGAAATGGAGTGAATCTAGTCGAGTTGCCGATTGGGCTAGGTAAGTGAATTAGTTAATGACCACCCTTAGTTAAATATGTTACAATTTGCTTTCCCAAAATGGGGCCAGACTACCATTACACCGCTATTTAAATATGTTACAATATACACACGCTTTCCTTTGCGTTAATATCTATTAAACTATTAACAGAAAAATCTATTATTATTAGATTAACATAGCTTTGGCGATGTTTAGGAAAATGTTTTTCGCGAATTCGTTTCTTCTTTGCACTTGGAACTTCTTTCATTTGCATGTTTTAATTATTCTAGATCATAGAAGTAACTAAAATTTTGTAAATTATGTTTGAGCCAAAACTTTGGGCCCAGTGTTGTGTATCAGTGTCAGCCAAATTCAATTTTCAGATAATTTAGCTACATTATACAAATTTAACTGCTTTTTATTAATGTGATATCTAACTATTTTAATTAATAATCAACAATAATGTGTGTTGATGCCATTGATATTTTTTGTGTATTTACAACAGATAATTTGAATTATCTTCACATTAAAAAGCGGTAACCAATATGATACAAGTTAATTATTTCTGAAAAAATTTGGGAATTGTTATTCAAACAAAAATTTGACGTAAAACTTAAGATAAAACATATTCAGACAAAAACCTGTGTCTAAGGGCGTCATTAATGGTCATTATCTGTTACTTTTTACTGCTCTTCTTGATAACATATTCTTAAGTGAACTGAAGAGGATGGAGTATATCCCAACATGAAAGAATAGACTTGATTTTGCTAAATTATTAAAACGTTTTTAACCACCTCCTAGCGATCCAACTGGTAGATATCACTAAAAAATACCTAGCAGTATTAACATAGAAAAAAAATTGTAAAAAATAATTTGGGTATGTATTTTCAGACTTTTCATACTCCAAAGAAAAATCAATTCATGCTTTATGTTCCTAACAACCCAGCATAGTTAGGAGTTCCTTCACTCGTATCATAGTTTAGAGGAAGAGCAGGTTTGATAGTCTTCATGTCAGCAGAAGACAGTTATATTATGTAATGTTACTTCTATTTCCTATACTTAGCATGTTCTTACAAATTTGTTTATATCCACTTTTCATTTTTATTGCTCGAATGAAAAAATATATTGTAAAATACTCCTACATTGGGGGTTTTAATTGATGAAATTAGTACACTACACCGTATATTTCACTATGTGAATGATTTCCTTATTTCATCGATTGTTGTATAATTCACTAGATTTTGAACTCACGACACATTTTTAATGTAAAGATGAAATTTACGAATTTTGTAAAATGTAATTATTTAATCAATTCTGCTAATCAGGTATAGTAAAACAGCATCAGTTATTAGAGATGAAAATTATTAAAAAATCGTATCTAAATCTAGATTAGTGCGTAAAATGAGGTTTGGTCGAGTAGAATCATTTCATTTATTATTATTATTATTATTATTATCATGCTTTGTTCATAACATACTGGAATGGTTTAAGACATGCAGCTCTAATTAAAACTAGTTGTGTGCTTGCACATTTCCACACATGAATTGTGTGACTTTTTGATAGTTAAATAGTGTGTTTTGAGTATTTAGCTAGTTCATTTCGATACTATTATCTATCATTGAATAATTTCAACGAGATAGAAATATTTTATCACTGTTTGAGTTTCACTAACTTCCGGACAATGGGCTAAGTACGCTTCTACTGCAGTATTTTGCTAATCTGAATGGGCACGCATTCGTCATTACATCCAAATATAAACAATTAGAAAAATTATTTATATATATTAAATATGTAATAAAATTGTAATTTTGCTCACGTTTGATTCTTAATAATTTTAATATACTTCAAGTGCAAAAGAAATAATTTTCATTATCCTTCAAGTGCATACAACACTCTAAATAGTGTCCAAAAAGAGAGATGTTTGACGTTTTATTTTATAATATAAATTTCTATAACATATCACCATATCTGAACAACAATAATACTGGAAAGGAAATAAATTAATTGCTTCCACGCATCGATAATTAATGAGGGAAATAACAGAATCAAGCTACACTTCGCTCTTGGATTCAACACTAATGTATCTTGTTTCTCTCGCCTTCTCATTGCCACATCCTCCATCACTATTCCATCCATGTTTGTTCCTACCTGAGTCTCATAGGTCAAATGCATTGTGAACAATGTGTGATTGAGAAAGCCATAAAGATTTGTTTGGATTGTCGAAACCCCGATGCCATTCATCCGCGTCAAGGGTATTTGGAGAAAATGGACGTGCGTGAAAAGGATGGCGCTAGGGCTTGACAGGTGGCGAAGACAAATACGCTGACGTTAAGTCGTATATCGAAGGGGAGAGAGAAATGGCTCAACTGGAATTCGGATTGATGGTTAAGCAAGTTGGGCCAGGTTCATCACAAAAATATATGAGGAAATTTGTGCGTATACGTGGTTCCTCTGGTAATGTACGGTTCCATTGTTGTACTCGTCACAAAATCATAATGGCGTCGTAGAAACCATGCGTTGCTGCGTCATCCGTTCTCTTCGTTCACAGAACAACTAGAATATAATCGTGTACAATAGGACAAAGTAATACAAAAAGGTTTTTTATCAATTATTGTTTTACAAAGGTTTGTGAAATAATCTTCAGATTGTACACAAATATGTATACACTTAAATAAATAATGAAAGACTTACGACCTTTTATAGATGAATAATATATATTTTTTAAAAGNATAATCTTCAGATTGTACACAAATATGTATACACTTAAATAAATAATGAAAGACTTACGACCTTTTATAGATGAATAATATATATTTTGTAAAAGCTCACAAGGAGAAGTCTTTTATTATTTATTTAATTAGATTATATGATGGAAGATAATTGTAATAGAATGTATACACTTAGCTTAACAACTNAAGTCTTTTATTATTTATTTAATTAGACTATATGATGGAAGATAATTGTAATAGAATGTATACACTTAGCTTAACAACAAACGTAGATCACCACATTTAAAACAAAATATAAAAATAAAGTGATCTAAAAACTAAGTAAATACAAATATGTAAAGAAGCATTTTTTAAGTTCAAATATTATTCCAACTTATCACTTCACAATTTCAAATAAAGAAGTAACATGATACAGAAACTTCTCCTGGATATTGTTCACAACCAATGTAAAACCATGGTCGTACTGGAAAGCTCTCGAAAGAAGTTTCAAAAAACTTGTATGAATATGCATTTATGAAACTAGAAGTAAATGGAAAGTCTGAAAAAACACGACTTAATCTTCCTACATTTATAGTTTTTAATGGATAATTTTAAAATTATGCTATAGAATTTTAATCATACTTACGTGTAAAAATAAAATTTTGTTTGTGTGTATGTTGCCTGTGATTGTTAAAACAAAAAGGGTTATCGACTTCAAAGTTTTTTATATAAATTAGAGCCATTCAACTCTAATAATACGCTAGTTTAATGTCTCATTAATTATACCAATTAAAAAAAAAAAGATTTGAAAGAAAACTTCTCTCGCAAGTATTAAGTTCGTTTTCTCTTGATGCATCTAGCAAGTGCAGCCTCCCGCACCGATAAATTATGTAAACACCTTGAGGGAACCGTAAGATATTGTAAGTTTCTCACAATACACGTGAACGGATTTCTCAGGAATCATCGTGAGATTTTGTTTGTGTGTATTTGCTCATAATCGATTTTATGGAAGTTGGGGATTTTCATGAAAACTATGATTTTCAGATTTTATTCTCATGAATATATTTATTACCTATAAAAAAAAATTCTACTACCCTTTTTTATTATTCCCCTATCCTTATTTTATATTATCGTATACAAAAAAAACTAATGTTTGAGACGTTTGCGCTTACTGTACATTTAAGATTTTATCGTAATGTAGTTTTATGTTAGCAACAAAGAAAAGCGAATTGTTTTCAATCGTTAAATATTTGCATTTCCTTCTTCGTGCAAAAGTAGACAAGAAAAGACTTTTGTATAGGCAAGATGTGATGAAATGTAAAAATATCCAAATGCTTTTACGTCATAGATGTATGAAAATACCCATTGTTATCGACGCTGCTAAAAGCACATGGGCAGCTTTGCTTTTTGGACACTGGTATTATCACTTCATTTGATTGAGAGATCGTGAAATTATCATTATAGTTTGCTTTTATCGTTTTTGATCGTGCATTTCAAAATGTAGAAAAATACTACAAGTTGGCTAGCCTGCTCCTGGCGTTAGCTGCGGTTGTCAATGAGCTCTCTTTGTTTTTCAGTTTAATCTTTCTAATTATTTTATATTTTCGAGTTTTTTGTGATTCAGTAGTTGTATTTAGTGTCTAACTTTCATTGTGGTGTAAAATTCTTTGTTCTGTGTGAGTGTTAAGTAAAAAAACACTAAAAACATTTCCTGAGGTTTTCAAACCCAACGGACCATATATAATTT
>NNCF01126609.1:136637-150670 GCA_002313205.1 Laupala kohalensis | reverse complement strand
TTAAAATATTTATGAGTGGATTTAATATAGCATGGGACGAAAATTTAACAATAAACTCAGGTATATCATCTACGCCTGTTGAAAATTTGTATTTTAATGAGCTGATGATTCTCATGACTGCACTGGCGTTAGTTTCGGAAGTGAACATAGAATTGGGTACGTGGGTGGATATAATTGAAGGACATTGATTTATATATATTGAGTTCGTTATTTTACCAACTTCTGAGAAGTGAGAATTAAAAACATTAGCGATATTGTCCATCGCATTCACATTTATTATTACAGGATTATACATATAATTATTTTTCTCAAGAGAGTATTTTTCGTTTATTCGTACTATATTTTTCATTCTAAAACATTGTGTGTGTGTGAAGTATTTTCAGCTCAGCTAGTGTTAAAATATATCTTCAACCATTTTGTAAATTAAATGTATAAGAGACTTATTCTTTAAATGAATCTAACGTGTTCTATATTATGTAGAGATTGGGTATGTGTGTTATTGAAATAACGTATTTATGTAATATTGCTTCACTTGCCACACTTTTATTTGAAGGCTATAAAACGCTGTTACGAAATAAATCTTGACAGATAATTTTTATTCAGCGGTTTGAAGCTATAAACAAAATATATATTTTGTACATTAGATTTTATTTTTTCACAAATCTAATCCACACCTGAAAAGTGAGACAAAAATATAACGAAACAGGACACTATAGTTAGGAATACTTACATTAGTTAACTGTATCATCTTCTTATTTAATAATATGATTTCTATGGGAATAGGAACTTCTCAGTGAACCAGAACGTAGGAGAATAATCAAATTTATATTCCTATCTGGAAGATTGAAGGTCAGCAAGCGTTTGAAAGATAATTTTAATTACCTAGAATAATAAAAACTTTTCAAATGTAAAAAGTTATTTATTGGTTTGGAAGGTATAAGAAATGCAGTATATGAAATTAGTTTTATTAGAATATGCATTTAAAGAATGTATGTATTTTCTCGGCCTAAATCAATGGAATAGAGAATACCACAAAACACCTACACAACGTCTTTATTGAAACTACAAGGAGTTTTTTTACTGAATTCCTATAACACCAACGCTCGTAGCTCTTCAAGGTGCTGTGAATCGCAAACGTTTGAACGAAGACATAACTTTATACTTGAACGGCTTTTTTCTCTCTGAAAGAATGAGTCGAAGCAGAAGAAAGACCGGGGAAGAGAGTGCGACCTTCCATTCAAGGGCCGACATTTTTGTCTTTTATTTATGCACCGATACCCCTCTCTTGTCTTTCCGTTTTCTTTCTTTCGCTCTCTTTCACAGTCGATTCTTTTAACTCTCCCTCTCTCAGTTCTGCTTTCTTATCTCAACAATTTTCTTTCGCTCTGATCTCCCTATTTACTGGGAATATTTTAACCTGCGAGCGACGGTCTAGGTGTCTCTCGAAAAAAGACACGTTCATTTAACTTATCAGATGGATACGGGAGGGAATTTGCAGTGATCAGAGAAGGGTGATTGACTTTCGGTTTTGGGGAGGCTAGAGTGGTTTTGAAATCCTTTCAGAAAGATGATGAGTCTATTGTGACGTGTGTCTACTGAAATAATGATGAAGGATTGAGGTCCATTTATTTTGAACCAAACCAGGAACCTTGTGGACTTCCCTTCTTTGGGGTTTAGGGACACATCTAGTCGAAAAACAGTTACGTTATCTTCTAAATGAAAACTAATTTGATTTAATAATAATTCAATAACTTTTTTTTTTCAATAATGATTTATGATATCTCAGTCTTTAATTTACGAAAATTTATCGTCAAATATAAACATTTCATAACACAAAAATTTGTGTAACACAACGCATAGTATACGTAATAATGAATAATTAAAACATCACTACATTATTTGCTAATGTATAATTTAAAGAGCTAACATAAAAGAATACTTTCAAATTTTTTCAAAGTAAGTGAATCTCAATCCACTAATTCTGAAAATGACAGCTTAAAAATTAAAACTCTCAATATTTAAGTAACAAAATAATATGTCCATACGTGTTTTCAGTGGTGCTTAAATAACTAATAATATGCTATTTAGCTAATATTTCACATTTCAGAATATGAAATTGTACTTAATGTTTCTTTAAAGAATAATGTAATTTAATTCTGATATTAAATATTCATAGTAAATTAGGAAAAAATATATTTTGTGGTGGTAAAATATTGAAAAGTAATTATTTTTAGGGTACTATGTGCTTATAAAACTTAAAACACGCGTATAAAGTTTCATATTTGTTAAATAATCATTTAAAATAGTGAAAAATTCGAAGGACTAGCTTTCTGCACTCAAGTTTTTCGATCGTTTTACGTTGGAGGTACAAAATTGTTGGTCCCGGTAGCATTATGAAATATATACAGAAATATTTACAGATTTTACTTATAATATTTAAATATTTGGTTTACAGACGGAGAAATTATATAAGTATCATAACTGTTATGAAAATGGAATAATTTGCTGGAATCTAATTTATTGCAATTAAATTTTAAAAATTCTCATTTTCTCACCTTTCTTGATTTATACTGCATTTCGTGGAAGTATTAATATGGATGCATCCAATGTGTGGTATTTTTAATTACTTCGAGCAGGTTACAAAATATTAATAAATCTGAGAGTGAGCATTATACATAGAAATAATGGGAAGATTTAGTGGTAGTATTACCATTTTATCGAAATCCAAATACTTCTGAAGATATTCTTCATGTGCATTGAGAACATCAATGAACAGTTCAGATCTACTTATATAGTGTTTGATCGTTCTGCTTTAGAACTCTGTCACCGTGAGTAAGAAACCCAATGTACGAAATTAAGCAAACGCGTAAAAGTTGTATTTCAACGAAGTCTGGTAACACCCTATGAATATTTGATGAACAATTTTGAAAGCGAGACACATGACAAAATATGCGTGGCACGGGCAAGGTCGACCCTTTAAGTCCACAACCACCCCTACATCCCTTCGACCGTGAAGGCTATGACCTAGTCCGGTGACTATGCTGCTAAGTACATGTAGCTCAATTCAATTTAGATTGGAAACATTTTACACAAGAGGTTCAATTTTATTGACGTCGAATGAGGCTGCAACATATGATTATCTTCAATCTGCCTACTTTTTTGTACGCCCTGATTCTTTTATTTTCTCCAGTCAGTTGTATATTATTATTATGTGTTCCCCTGAATAGTATTAATCTTGCATTACAGTATTAATAGCTTTCTCTACAATTTTATTATTATACAGGACATTTTTAATTTTTTTTTCATAGACCTTATTTTTGAACTGTCTAAATTATAAATTCTGCAATATGATATCAGATAACAATGTGAGATAGAAAAAAAGCGCCCAAAATTGAAATGATGTTACAGTTTGAGAAGTGATCTATTTGTACGAAAATATGGTACCACAATCATCGGAATTAAAAAAAGCATTCATCAGTTTCTGATATAAGTCTGTGTTATAGTAATATAATAAAAAACTACATAACTTTTAGAATTATTGCCCATCTACACGTATCATTTGCCTTTTTTACCAATTCTATTGATAACATCTTTGATTATTTATATTGAAATATTTCACATTCATCAAATTATTGAATGTATTGAAAATTACTTTCCTTTCGTGCAAAACATTTAGAGACAACGATGATAAATTTATGATGTAAAAGACGTGTCGTAAAAGAAGAATTTCCCTTCTAGTTACATTCTATCATAAATATTTTATTTTTGAAACAAATTATACATTTCTTTTTTTCTCGTTGTATTAATTTTGTTCTGTAGTGGTAATGCTATGTATTATTTAGCATACACTTATCTTAAAAGCAGTATTACGCTTAATGCATTATTTATCACTTACTTTCCGTTAACGGCGAGTGAAACTTTCATGCATGCAAAATGAGTGAAAACAAAATCAATCATTTAACATATTGTGATGAATATTTAACGTTTAACCATGCGTACGTTTCTTTGATTCTCCGTGTAGAGAAGGATATTGTTCTACAGAAACAGTTTCAATATGTTGAGATTTTTTTAAAACTTCTATACGGTATTTAATTACTGTACACTTAAAATTACTAGTTATTTCCGCATATAAGACGATAGTTGAACCATAAAAGACCTTAAAAATCTGGGGTCGTCATACAGGAAAAATGCAAAATAATATAGAAATTTATATAAATTAAAACCATTATGAAATTAAAAAAATCTCGTCAATGTATCTAAAATCATACAAAAATTCATTATCTTAGGGAGATATCTCCTTCAGTGCATTTTCGCTTTCGTTGTGGAGAAGCTCGTTATATGGGTTGCTTTCTGTACCTAGCGAATCTTATTTCCTCTTCATCAGTATCACATCGTTATTGACATCACACATCATCGTTAGAAATCACACGCTCTTTGGCTTCATAGGTCGCTGATGGTTCTGGGGGTCGTCTTATGCGACATATGTCTGCAAAAAATAGAAAACTATCACTAAAATTAATACCTCATCTTATATGAAGGTCGTCTTATCTGCTGAAATATAAGGTAATAAATAATTGTATTTATTCTATTTAGAAACGATACTGTTTATATATATATATAAATGCATTGTATTTTGTGGTTATAATAATTTACCTTACAGAGAGTCGAGTGGGTGGTTTATCATTCTGTACATTAAAAACACAAAATGTTCAATGTTGACACATGTGATGAATATTTGGGTTTCACATCTTCAAAAAAACAAGGTATATTATTTATGTTATATTGATACATTCTTAGTACGTAATTTCTCCATTAAGTATTGAAATAAATTTTCAATTATTAAAGAATGAACGAATTCCTTCATCACGCCATATTTTATAAAATTACAATAATTACAGGTTTTTATTTCAACAAAATGCTATCTTAAACTAACTTCACAGATTTCTTGGATTGATAAAGTTTACATCCCTAGGATATAATTTATGAGACGATATGCAAATTTTCCACAACAATCAATAGCAGATAGTGCCTGACCAGCTTAATAGATGTCTCTCTCTTATTCTATAAGTAGTAGATTACGTCTGGAGAGAGTGTGATCTAGGTTTCCGCCATTTTTCCGTCACGTTGGAGAAAATGCAGTTAAATTTACAATTATTTCTAAATATATTACAATAAATTTGTGTCAAAATATTTTTGCATGTTTATTCAAATCAAACTACTCATAACTAATTAATCTTTTAAGAAAGAGATTGTTCAAATGTATGTTTAAATAATGTGTCATTTGCTCGCGGCATTCGGTGATCGACCACACTCTCTCTAGACGCACTCTGATAAGTAAAATGACTTGCTTTAGTGACTATCATTATTGAGCAATATTCTGATATTTATTCAGAAGAAACTTACATATATGTAATTATTCACATAACCAAGATCAAAAACTGAATATCTACTCAAACATAAAATATAGAAATTGTTCAATAACAAATAGCTAGAGACAAATGTTTTGCGTATCGCAAAATGATTTACCAATATTTCTCTCGCCTGCTCTTCTACTCTTCTACGTATTTGTCGTTCCCGTGGAATCGGGCGATCACCGTATCCTGTCAGTTTGTTGACATAGTTGTCGCTGGGGCAGAGTGAATTTCATGCACACATGTCGTTGTCACACGAGGTTTCCCGACTGGAGCTGTCAAGAATCAGGATAGGATTCAAGTTTCTATAATCACACGATGGTATTCAAAATGCTTCTTCTAAACAAAATATAAATCATCACAAAAACTTGCATGTTAGTTTCGGTGTCGAACAAATATATGGTGATAAATTTATTTGGTTTTTGGAACTGAAGGGTATGATGAAAGTGAAGTGAAGTATTATTTGTAATTCATCCCGAAACACATGTGCCTCTACTGTCACTACTGCTTCTACACAAATTTCTCAGAAATAAAAATATTTTGAATTTTCATTTCAACAAGTTTTTGATACATTCTTACTAAAGCCAATTTATCATCATTAAATACTTCTGTTACACAATAATAGTTTTAATATAAACTATTGATAAAAATACAATTTTTTTATATTAAAAAAATATTTTTATGAGGCTAAAGTAAGACGCAAAAATAAGTGTTTCTATTTGAAAATAATTAAGTAAAATTATTTCTTTGCTTAATTATGGTTCGTTTAACCTCAATTTCTGTCACTCTTTTTCTTGAATTCAATTGCCACGGTGAGAGCACAGTAATGATCAACAAACAACTAAGTCAGTTTAACGAAGTTTGTATTCAAACTGTCAGACACGAACGAAATCTTCCCTTTTAGAAGGATGGTCCTACATGCAATATATTTGGGTGGGGAAAAGTGTATTATTACAACTGCATTATGGATGGATGACGCAACACTTTTTTAACTGCCACAAACTTTATTTTAAACGTATTTACAATAGTGAAAGAATCGAATGGGAGAAACGGGAAATAAATAGGGATAGTGACATTTCGTTGAAAAAAAGTATTGTAATGAATTTTGTGCAGAGGACTTGAAGCGAAAATTTTAAAGTAACAAAAGGAGTGGAAAACACATCACAGTGCGTAAATACGTGATATATATATATATATATATATCATTGAAAAACATGGAACGTTTGTACGATACTTGAAAACAGAAATTTTTCATAAAATTATTTTGTTATATACTTATAATAATGCATCCACACATAGTTTTCACCTGTAATCAGTGTCAATAGAGTGATGAATGCATAAGCTTTAACTTTCAATATACATAATATTTTTTTGTCTGATTGTATAAGTCATCATTTTCTTCAATTCAACCCAGATGTATTTAGGAATGGAAGTTTTAATTATGAAAATCATAACTCTGAAAACATTGAATTGTAATGATAATATACATACAATTGGCGTCAATTTACTACCCCAGAGCAAATAATATGCATTTATTATCATTATTACTAAATGTTAATTTCTCCCAATGAATGGAAGACGTTAAGCAAATGACTTAATCAACTTTTCTTTGGGTTCTTCTAGTAGTTTCAATAAGATTTCATTCTTTCCGAGAAAGCTTGTTTACTTTTTACCGACCACTTTGGTCTGTACTGTTTCCGTTTTGTCCACTTTGTGTCTGAAGGCGTCTCTTTCTAAAATATCAGTTGATCTTATGGTTGCATTTTTTTAGATCCATTTATTTCGTTCAGCCAAGGTGTTGAGTTTTTTTAGTGAGGTTACGTAATCCATTATCTTTTTAGTCGATCGATCCTCTATTAATCTGTTATGATGACCAAAGAATTTTATTCGTATTTTCTCAAACAGTTTCAATATTTGAAAACTTTTCTGTTGCTTTGATTGATATTAATCTGTAACCATCTTCAAGATGTCTCACTCTTAAAATGTTCCTAATGATTTTTCTCTATTATTTTTAATTTCTTCAAGTTCGTATTTTCTGTTAAGTGTCAGTGTTCTGCTAACATAAAATATAGTTGGTTTTATGAACCGAATTTTGGTCTGTCTTGACATGAAGTTTTTTTTGCAGAGGTTTTGGACTCACCCTAGCGCTTTTTTTACTTTTTGGAGATGAATTTACTGAGACGTCTTTTCTCACCCTGTCAGTTCAATGAATTCTCCTAGATATTTTAAGTATGGGAGCCTGTTGATTTTACTGTATTTTGTTTTCAAGGTCACGATTTCCGCCTTTTAACATAGTAATTTATTTATTATATTATAGTTATTCCGCACAGCGTAGCTCAAAATTGTAAGGATCTTGTTGTATATTGAGAAAAAAATAAATTTAAAAAACTGTATTAGGAACAACCATCCACATTTTAAATGGACTGCATTATAAGCTCTACTGGAAATCTATACAAATTCAACAAATATATTTGACTGTTTGACAATTTAGTTGTGAACCGGAAACAAAATAATATCAACCAAAATAAAACTATGGTCATAATGTATGAGTCATAAACTATAGTATACTCTATGAGTATGTCATGTCTGTATTCATCAGTAGCGAATACATTACTGCGTTCAAAACCAAGAAAACGTAGATGCAAAGAATTTTTGTGTTAGTGATTCCCACGTCGGTTGAAGCAACGGCACGTTTCAACGTGTTCCTCGTCAATCCTCTGATGTCTCTAGATATCACAACTTTACACGATTAACATCTCCAAAGACGACGCATATGGAGTGATCTTACATCACTCGACGAGCTCTACCTTGCTTGAAGCGTGATGATAAAAACAATGCGAGTGTATACCATTCTAATCTTGAGTAAAGATTTTAATCTTTTTATTATGGTACTAATCTATTATTGGGAAACTATGATTATTAGTCTCTGACAACTAATTTTGTATGTTGAAATGAATTATTCAACATAGATAAATACTTGGAACGACCTTGTTTATAAGAAGACTCATTTATTTAAAATATACTTTCATTTCATGTCAATATAACAAAGAATTTAAAACGCTTTAACTGGAAAATGACTGAATTTGAAACTGTGAATGTGAATATGTGTGGAACATTCAGTCACATTATAACACCTGAAGATATCTCATATTTTTGATGAAACTTTGTATAATGTTTCTTGAAAGTGTTTTAATAAAAGTTCTTGTATAAAGTTTCTTGTAAGTTCCAATAAAAATGTATTCTTTCAAACATAGGATTCTATTCATACAATTTAATATGAGTCATCGTTTCATACGATGAATGGGAACACGCAAAATGGAAAGTCCTTCTTGGGGCGGAAGCACACTATCCCGGATTACTTGTGCGAGTAGCGGGTTGCCTAAATAAACAAGTCATCTTGTCTTACTTGCTCATATACCCGTATTTAGGAAATTATTATATTGTACGGTTCTAATGAGTAGTTTTCTCATTTCAGTTCAGATTCTTATTAGAAATTTTTTTTTCAAATCTTATAAAATACTGGAATTGCAGCTTTCTAATCTATTCATTAAATTATTGCATGCTTAATTCAAGTGACTGGTGAGGTATTAAATATCATTATTCGTATTAAATAAAATCCATCTTCAATTTCATTACTCATTTAAGATATTTAATTTATTTCCTACGTAAATAAAGATTTGATTGTTAATGCTTCGAAATTCTAAACAAACNAATTTATTTCCTACGTAAATAAAGATTTGATTGTTAATGCTTCGAAATTCTAAACAAAAAAAAAATTGAATTCACTTGAAACTTGTATATTTATAAATATCATTTTCACTTTATTAGTTGTTTAAAATATAATATTTTTTCTTCTTCTTAATTATCTATTAATGGAGTCATTCTTTAATTTCGTTACGAAGCAAGTAAATGATTAAAAATTTAATATCTATTTTAAAAATGCATAATGTACTTCGTTGTTATAAGCTTTTAAACAAGTTTTAAAATTTGAGTCTCTATCAAATTACATTTATGAACATATTTATTTGAATAACATTCGTCACAGAAATATAACCTGAAAAATATCACGTAAAATCTTATACCCTCATTACATAAATCTACGATTACATATTTGTAAGAAGGATATTAGAGTTCTACGATGCTAGAAAACGAAATGAGTAAACAGTAAATCCAAAATGTTTGCAAATACGCACAAACTCAACCTTAAATAACTTGGCCAAACTTTGGCCGCATTTCCGTACCAATGAACATCTGCGCCAATTTGCTTGGTGACCCCCACCGAGTTCCGCTCCACTCACAATCTTCCTCTGCAGTTTGTCCTCTTTAGCAAACTCTATCGTGCTAAACAGCTCTTTGCTGACGAAACCATGCGTGTCTCCTCGGCACGATGCTCCGCCGTGGTGTACAGTGGCATCTGTCTGTTTTCTATGGATAAAAAAAAACTCAACGGAATTTCTAAAAAAATATGAGGTTTCACTACCTTTTTCAGTCTATAAAATATATACATATTTTTCTTCCGTGTACCCTACACGTGGAGAAGATATGTGATAACTTTCGGTCAGGTGAAAATGGCAGGAATCGAACCGGGTTCTGCTATGACCGCAGGGGCGTTAACCACTGCACCACCCGTTCACCTTCTACAAATCTACACCATTTCCACCAATATATTTTAATCACCCCCTTCCTTTAATGGCATGTTGCTAATATCCAATAGTATTTATGTGCCACCTGACAAAATTGCAGTGACAAAACCTTGTCATTGAATTATATATTTTTTACCTGAAAAAGTTTGTTCAATTAAAAAATTTAGTAATTTCTGTGCTTTTATAATTTTACTCACATGAGTGAATGTGTACACATTATGTATGTTTACATCAAAGTTAGCTCTTTTGAAAAGATGTGCAATTATATGGGAACCAAAATTTAGGAATTCTCGTGCACTTGAATTAACGGTTTCAGTTACAACCGAGACACGAACGAATAGGCTTTTATTTTTTTATTAAAATTAAGTACATTTCATTTTAATATTATTTTCAATTATTAAATATTTTGATTATGCATTATTATAGGTAATTTTCTACTACTTCCTATATTTTTATGGAAATTTAAATCTTTTCCACAAGATATTAAATCTCATATCACTAAAACTTTCATTACATAATTCTATACTCGTGTAATATATTCTGCTGCATTGGCAAGAAATAGCATTTCAATGATTTATGAAAAGTTTCCGGGTCGCTATTGCTGCAATGAATAATGAGAAATAATGAAAATAAATTTCACATTCATCGTTAATCAGTAGGATGTAATTTTTTTTTGTCAAATCATTATTCATGGTTAATTCGCAAAGAGAATTTTTGCCCCGTAAAATATGAATTTAGCTCAGTGCGCCATGCATGACGTCGCCGGATGGATTTATGGAGATCGATGTCACGCCGCCAAGCCGTGTATCCGCGTGTGTGCAGGCACGCGCGTCAATGTAAATATCTAGCACCAAGTGCAGCGGAGCTCGAGTGAGCTCAAAGGTTTTCTGTGATGAAATGCACGATGCTCTTCTCGAACCCTGTCGGACGAAGTTTGCTCCATGACGCTGGATCAGCTTCTCTATAACCGCTGCGTTTCGGGTCCCGTGCGCACTCCTGCAATGTTAATGATGCCGACGTTTTCCGAAGCGGCGCGGCGGTGCGGCGTAAGGGATGTGCTTAGACGGGTGTCGGATGTGATGCGGGCTAATGTGCGATCCTTGTGAGAGACTATTTTGGTGGCGAACAGTGGTATCGAATTGGAGAAGTTATTTAGGTAGTGTTTGGATTCAAACTGTCCGATATACATTGCCGAAAATACACTGACATGTCATGAAGCAAAGAAGGACCTCAGGATATAATGGAATATTATAAATCTCAACAACTTTTATGCTCATCTATGACAAAATGTGACAAAGCGACAAGAAATAAAAATTTTGACCACTGTGACGTGCGCACATAACAAGAAGTTACTGAGACCTGCAAACGCACGATTCGGATGTTAAAGAAAATCATTTATAAAAATTCACTTTTAAAAGACTCCTAACGGATTTAGGTTATAAAGAATTGACACTATTATCCAAAAAGATTGTTATCATTTTCTAAAAATAATAATACTTGTACAAAAATCTAAGAATTCACGCAAACAAGGTCACAGGTACTGATCTAGTAGTTTAAAATGTTTAGTAAATTTAACGTAAAAGTTCATGTTATTTGTTCCTCCCCTAATTTCGTGTTATTTACCACAGTAGATATTTATTTTCCTATTCTGATTTTGCTATGAAAATATTTGAAGTTTTAAGTATTTTTAACTAATATTTTCCATGGATTTTTTCAGGTTAGAGCAAATTGTATTTTATTTCACAAAACCCAGCACATTTTGAGCATTTTCTCCTCGTTAGTACACAATAAAAGAGAGAATAGAACGTGATATGGATAATACCGATACTGATTATAATTATTTATTGAGACATTTAGACATTCCGTAACAATAGTTACGTGTATTGAATGGCTAATGAGGTTTCAACCCCGCGATTGCGCGCTATTTGTTCACTCAGATTCATGATATATTTGTAGGAATGTAATTAGTTTCTTATANAAGCGAACGGGATGGCGCAGTCGGTAAGCGCATGAGCGCGTAGAGCTCAAGGTCCCGGGTTCGAATCCCGGTCCCGTCTACCATTTTCATTCGACGTAACATGATTATTCTTATAACAAGTTTGTAAATAGATAGGTACTCCAGCTGTAATCCGAATATATATATTTTATTCTAAATCTTGGATTGTAATATAGTATATATTTTCATTTTTAGCTCTTGTTTGTGTATATAAACAACAGTTTCATTTTAATTCCATATTGAGTGATTTATTTCTTATATGAAAAATTTTTAAAATACTCTTTATATGATAAACTTATCCCCATAACAATTAACATTAGAATTTCGTATAAATAATTTAAAATCTTTTTGAAAGAATACGTATTACGAATTTATGGTGTCGTTAACCATTAATGACGAATTTTATATAAATAGCAAATAATTAAGATGAAAAAATTATGAGATGGAAAAATTGTTTTAACTCCGCTCGTCCTTATTTAGAAACGTTCTATTGTTTCTTGAAAGAGATACTATCAAAAACACAACATAGGAAATTCAAATGACATTAAGTTATTAAACAAGTCTTTATGAGACGTATTATATATTAGTGTATCTTTATATTTAATCATTTTAACTCATTTTAATGTGTCATAAATATTAATGGAGGAGACGTGGGTGGATTATTTTATCACTTTTTCGTTACCAATAAGTGAGTTTATTGTTCCAAGGTTTCAAATTAAAGTTACATACTAAATAAAAAACGTTACAAATGTTTTCATGCGCGCGATGAATATGTCGGAAAATCAATATGTCGGATTGTTGATTTTAATTTGCTCAGCACGGCCAAATACCATTGCAAAATATTATGAATAAAAAGACTATAAAGAATGTTATTGTTTCAGTAAAACTCGCAGCAATGAAAATTTAAAATACGTAACGTTCCATACATAATATGGAAAGTAGAATATGCTTCCATTCAATAAATTAAATTAAATTCCTCATAACTTTGTAAACATGGTTTACTCAAAGTTTTCTGTATTTCCAATTAAATTTAATGTTCAATATGTAAATAATTATTCATTTTTATTAATTATTTTTGTTAACAATTAATCTCGAATTATAAATATTATTAGAAAATTTCGTAAAATTTTGACCCATATCATAAATTATATACCGTAGGTAATCCTAATTTTGTATCATTAAGAGTTTAAATTCTTATCGTCAACGATGCCATATGATTACTAAAAATTTATGTATTTCCATGGAATATTGTGAAAGAACACATTGAATACGTTTTTCTTGTTAACCTTCGGAATAGTTACTTTAGTTTTTTCGTCCTAAAAACAGCTCAGAAAATAATCGTATGTATTATGATAATCTTGAATTTTTATATTAATAAATAAGAATGCTGTAGTGGTTAATTTTTTAAGAAATCTTATATTTTTCTTCTAATAAATTTACTAAATTTATTGTCAAAAAAGCAGTACAAACAGCTTATGACCACTTGGAGGACAATAAACTAATTAACTCTCCTGAAGCAAGCAAGGGACCATTCCATCAATTCCGATCAAGAGCCATAAGGCAGAAGTGGATTCAAACATTTCAACAAAAACTCCTATATATGATAAAAAGTTAACTACGAGTTATAATACTAATAAAATGTCAATATGTTTGAAATTTAACCAAAAAAAATTATTTTACATATACAAATTGTTATCGAACTATTGATTTTTCTGAGTATAGTGTTTACAAATCATAAGAAATTAAATAACATTAAATTCACGATTTCATGTTCCTAGAGAAGATAAAAAGTTAGCTGCGAGTTATAGTACATATATAATGTCAATATGTTCGTAATTTAACGCAAATATGTTTGTAAATTTACATGTACAAGTTATTATCGAACTAGAGATTATTCTGAGGATAGTGTTTAAAAATCATAAGAGATGAAAAAAAAACCCACTAAATTCACGATTTATTGTTACAATAAACTCGCCCCTAGAC
>NNCF01126609.1:105506-130656 GCA_002313205.1 Laupala kohalensis | reverse complement strand
CGGCGAGAATTCCTAACTGTAGTCCAACCGCCGATCGTGTTCTTATTGACCTCTTCCAGCACACTGATCCGTGTGTCAATATAATGTACCTAGTCATTGTACGCCTTCTGAAGATCAGCTTTCAATGAGTTGACGAATGCAATAGTGTTCATTGTTGTGAGTTAGTTATTATCTTAACGACAAAAGCAAATGAGAATACACGAAAACAGACAACTAACACTGAATGAAGTATATTAGTGTAATAATATATTTATTACTACGGAAGTTACAAATCAGATATTAAATAAATAAATATACAAACAAACCGTTGACAAAGATGATTGAAATATTTTTTTAGGGTAACCACTGGAGGTTATTTAATTCGACAATAATTATTCTATATTATGTTAAAATGTAAATAAATACGAAAGGATCAAGAAAAACGAATTGTAAAATGATGTAATAATTCTATGTAATTATGACGACGAAAACGTGGGTGCAACAATAGGGCAGGGTTTCTTTGAAGGTTTATTTATTATGTGATAGAATGTGCACGAGAAATTCTAAATGCACCCTAATGTTTACTCTTTATGCGTCAAGAAATTAAATTAATGATTCCGTTTGTACTTACGTAAACTTTATTATACCTTTTTAGAAACGCTTGAATGAAAACAATACGGTGTATGTTAGTTCCGTTAGGTTTGATAAACGTTAGAAAAAGTTTTTAATGTTTTTTCCACTTAACACACACTAAAAACAAACAAATTTTACACTACAATAAAGGTGGGAACTAAATGCAACAACTTAATTACAAAATCTTGATAAAAATAAAATATTTAGGAATATTAATCTGAAAAAGAACTCATTCACAACCGTAGCCAACGCCAGGAGCAGGCTATCCAACTTTCTAGTTTACGTTGTGCTTAACTAACGGTTGAACGGAAAATGTGTTGGAAGAGAGAGATAGATGTCTCTCATTGCTTCAAAATTATTGTAATATATTGAACCTTGAATATTTTGAAGGAATTGAGAAGAAAAGTGAACTGGATATTTTAAAATGTGAGGGAAGAATTATTTAGACGATAAAAATATCTTGCCTCTCATATAAAACACTAATTAGTATACATATAAAGTTAATAAAACAATAAAAATTAGCAGACCAATATCAATAATAACAATATAAAATGGTTAATCTACCAAATACATATACAAAAAATGTATAGGTCCAATCTAAACTATAAACCAATTACATCGTAACTAATCAAGAATTTATAATGTGGGTAAGAAAGAAATATCCGAAAAAATTAATTTCACTAAATCAGAAAAAACAAAAACCATCACTTTGAAATAATCTGCTCTGGTTCATAACCTGCAACATTACAAAAAAAAATTAAATGTTGATGTAGACATTATTACCTTCTTATACCTGATGTATTTTAAACGCAGTTATAGATTAATACTGTATATTATTTCGTGTAAGGGTTAAGAAGTTTCTTAATCTCTTTGCGTCCCTTCTAGACCGGTGATTACACGGAGGTGTACCCACCACTTGTAGAACTCAGCGAGACGTGCTAACCTCATTTTTTCCTAACTTGATTAGTCCAGAAGCACTAAAGGGATGTAAATGAATTGTCCTTTGATGTCTACAGTAGCTTTGATCACAATGAGGCACATATCTATGAATAACATCTGGAGAAACCACTTTATATAAAATTACTAGTTGATACAGGGTTACTAAACAGTAACACCTCGAAACATAGGGAATGAAAACTAATCGTGATAAAAGAGAAATTTTTTATAGCATTTTCTCTTAAAATTTCAATTGTAAGAATTTATTCCAAATAGACCAGCATAATTTTTACTGCAAATAATTTTTTGTATGAAGTGTTCATTATTTTTACTAATTTAATTACTAATTTATAATTTTTTGTATGAAGTGTTCCACTTGTACATTCTGTATTACACAGAGTTCTTGGAGAAGAAATTCCCGATGAATATTCGCATAATTTCACTTCATTGGAATTTCAAAACCTCTAAAGACGAAATAAGCTTCTCGTTTCTAAAGCTGCCCTTTTGCCTCTGAAGCACTCTGGTTCCATGAAAGTGCGACGTACCCACAAACGTAAATAATTCAAATACATTTTCAAACAATCTCTAAGCTATGTTCTTATGTAAATACCTCCAGAAAATCCTTGAAATTTGGAATAGACTTTGTGGCATTCGTGTTGTTTAAAATTTTCTCTTTAAAACAGTGCTTTCTCTTTTGTTTTCTAACCCTATTGTTTCGTTGCTTTCTTTTCAGTGACGTAAATATTTATAGACTTGAATATAATTCTTGTGCACACATATTCTTAAAAATACATTTTATCTGAAAAGTTACAATGTGATGAACTATTAGATTGAAAGGAAATAAATTCAAACTAGTATTGTAAATATTTTAATTTGTTATATTTTATCTTCAATGCACCATAACCAAGGTATTGTACTCTCAGAAAGTATGAAACAGATACAAAACGTTCATACTTCGACTAGTATTTGAACGAATGTTAATGAAATTTTGTGAATTTGTGAACGTGGAATTTTTTTATCTATCTATTGTTTTCTTTAACGACCTATTTTTTCATACCAACTTATATTAATAAGTCTCAAGTTTTTTTTTCGTAAAAATGACGATAATTCAACGCTATGAGAGTTGAAGAAATGCATACGATACATTTTTATCAAGTATCAATAATTTAAGAATTTATTATTTTAGTGAAACACTAACCGGATGGGGAAAATGCCCACAATAATAAGAGTCCGACCACCAATTCAGTTTTGTATTTACTTGTCTTAAATACAAAGAATTTAAGACTCTGTGCCGATAACAAATATTTTGCAAGTGTTATTCAAATTTCGGTCTTATTGCTAAGAATAAATCTTTTAAAAGTATAATAGACGTAATAACAATGATATTTCACAATATTTAGAGTGGTAAAGATTGTTCTTAGATTTGAAGACTTTTTACGACAAATTTTATATTGGAGCAATATTTAAACGAAATTAAATACAAAACTAATTGAAGTAACTAGTCACTTGTAAAGAGCAAGGTTGTATTTTATAGTACGAGAATAATACAAAGCTAATGAGTGATCACGTTCACTTAGTTATTTTTAGAGAATATTTTGAGTGCAAAAAGAGAGAAGGTGCGGGTACTTCGCTTACACGTGGCCGATATGAACTGTTTCATGAATTCGTTCCAGAAAGACTCGACACTGCTCCCCAGGCGACGATATTAACACTCAGCTGAATTAACACAGCCGCAAATAAATGCGCCGCGGTAAAGTTAGGACAATCACAAAAGTGGCCATTTCACTAGGTTACGGTATCCAGGAATAGTGTGTGTTGAAAGAGCGAGCGAGAAAGAAGTAGAGAGAGAGAGAAGATGAATACCCAGAGAAACGATATCGTTACATGACCACGAAATAAATGTCCCTGTATAATAAAGATAATAATAAAACTATGAATTATTGAGAGAATTCGAATATAATGGAAATCCCATCACTATCTATTTAACGACTATTAATGTTACTGGTTTTTATCTCGAAAACACATTAAGCGATTTCGATAAAACACACCAAGATGCAATTAGTCAGTGGTAATCTTCTCTGGTAAAATATCGTTTTTATGTGCACTTAAAGAACAGTTTGACTAGCGATTGTTTAATTGGTTGCGAATGATAATTAGGTTCTAACACATCATGAAATACGTGAATACTCTTATTAGATATTTTGCTAACTTACGTGTTACTCAATAAGTTCATAATTTACCTCTCAGATAGCGCTCCTTTGGTGTATCAATTGAGAGTGTGGACATCGGACAAGCGCTTCGTACTTTTTGTTACTTTTTATTCTAATACTGCGTCTCTGCCGACACTAATTTACAAGTACTTGTTATTACTGATTTTCTGTTCAGTAATCAATTATATGTAGGAAAAATCAAGAAAAAATGATATTTCTTCCAAGTCAATAATTTGTATTAAAATGTATAGTATAATTAAAACAAGAAGACTTAAGAGTTTATTATAGTAAAGCATTAATAATGACAGACAATTGACCATGAGTCGAATTAAACAACCAAGAGAATGACATGTTTTACGCATTAATACTTGTTCGGCCAATAGATGGTCGCGACACGTAGTTGATTTCAGTAAACCACATTCGTTAAGTGCGAACGTATAACACATGAAAATCAGATCCCCAAGGTGTCGAAGAAATACATTGAATGAACGAAGAGAGCAGGAGATTCCTTGAATCTTCGTTGGTCAGGATACATAAGAAACCCTGCGAATCACCATTGAATATGATACATGACTTTTTTTCACATAGTTTGTGGGAGAGAAAGTGTTAGAAATCGGGTTTGCATCGATATCCACTTAAAAAATGAAAAATCCACACTACAAATGTTCAAAATATGCGCCACAAATTCTAAAACATACTCTTAAATCGAATTAAATGCCCTAAAATGTCTAATACGCACTTCAATAAACCAAATTACGTATCTTCTTATTACTAATAAAGTGCAAGTGAAAATTGGGTCAGGTTAATAATGCCACATAGCTTGTTACACAATATAATCTATATTTAAAAAATAAACATATAAATCATAATATATTACACTTTAAGCTAGAAAATAAAGAGTTTAAATGAAAATTAATAAAAGTATTTATGTGCACTATTAAGTTAAATTTATTGAAAATGGTCCCATGACGTTTCACTACAAGTCGACTCTTAAAAACCATACAAATACAGGAAAGAAAATGCAGAACATTCAAAATGCGAACCCTGGTTATAATAGAACACTCGCGTTTTAAGATAATACCACGTTGGTCACACTCATTAGTGTAGTGTAGCGTAAGAATTCAATTATAAGCTTTCACTCAATTTTAATATTTAAAATAGAATTAGTTCTTTGTGAGGCAAATGCATGGATATTAACACTCACTAAAATATTTGGATGTAATTTAGTGTTAATATCTGGGAAGATATGAGAAAGAAGTCGTATTTAGAGGCGAGTTTCCTCAAAAAAAATATCCGAACGAAACAGAACGTTTTTCACAAGGAAAGAAGAGAATCGCTATGCCTCGTGAAGTGAGTTGGAGAAGCCAATGATGTCACAAAGACGCCCGACTCACTCAACGGAGCTTGTCGTGATAAACATGACACGAGAGGTGACCTAACACATGCGAGTAACATCGCCATAAATCATTACCAACTCTCCCTTAGTGGGAAGGTAATTAAGGCAGTTAAATTCGCGTAATGATCCATGACTGAAACGAGCTTCCTCACGTCGAGTGATTCAACTACTCTCTAGTAAATTCTTCTTTCATTCGCATCAGTCAATTCATTGAAATTGCAATGTATTAATTGTTCGAAAGTATTGTTCAGTGGACATGTCCGATGGAAAATGAAAACTTATGAGTGAAAAGCAATTTTGACATCAAGAGAAAAAAACTTCTTAGACAATTATCCTAGTCACGCTACTGAGTATACTTAACAAGGTACTTTTCATTATTTTCGTTATTCTATTTAAAAATGTTTGCTCAAATAGCTATAAAATTTCTTGATTGCATGAGATGATTAATGAATCAATTTTCTAGAGGAAGGGTTTCTATTATTTTAACGTGTAAGTTAGATACACAGAAGAAGTGATTTACTGTTACTACGGTGCGAATACTCAAATTATTACAGTTTATATGAGACTAAGCAAAATTATTATAAATTATTTGTATCTGTAATTGAAAAATCTTTCTAGATATCTTGTTTGATTTTGTTCAAATTTTCGATGTGGTAATCGTAACAAGAGAATATAGAGTTCGCTGGTGCAACTGAGCTATTTACGTGAAAGTTTTAAACGTTGTGTTATTGACTCTCGTATTAAATATTGTTTCAATCGAATTTTCTTATATTGATGATCCAGAATAGAATATGAGGTATACGTACAGTGGAAAAATAGGGCCACGTGGAAGGGCTTTCAAGATATATTTATGTATTTAAACACTGTCAATATTTTTTTATTATTATTTAACTGTACGTGTGAATTATTACGAATGGTTCAGGTACATGTATTTTTTGTATTTACAATACTTTTTTTTTATTTTGGGAGTGGATTATTCATAAGTAATCATGTCCTTAACCATACAGAATTAAACGAAACGCCAAGCTCTCATAATATTTAGTTATCGGATGAGAATGATTTAAATTTAAAAATTGATTTAATAAAAATAAGATGTATTAGAAATTAGATACTTACTGACATAATAAGTTAAAAACGATTTCCCAATATTTCTCTAGTTTGAGAATGTGAGAAGTTCATTCTTTTGTTTGGAACATATGGTGTAAATCCCCCAAATTGGATTTTTGTGGACGATTCATTTCATTTTTAAGTACCACGAAATATTTTGAAGGATATAATAATTATTAATATGTATAGAAAAATTGTGTGATTTTGTATGATTATGACTTTTGAGAGAAAAGATAATAAATATTCTTTAAACTTTTGTGATTGTTGAATAATCATCCCCAAAATACTAATATATTCTATGATGATTACATTTAACACTACTTAACATTGCACGACTATTTTTAAATACCATGAAGCAATATGTATCTTTTCATTTGTCGTAAGGAATAAGACTACATAGAAGGTGAACTCCGAGCCCCACAAATTTAATCCTTCACTGCTTCGCCGATGTAAGACCGTTCCAATTCTCATCAACTACGTCAAGTAACGTTTAAAGCGCTTATACAAGTAGAATCGCTGTCAGTACTAGTGAAGTTAGAGGATCCATACAGAAGAGGAGATGAGAAATAGGGTATGGGATAAAATTTAAGAGGAGAATAAAATAGTATTTGATTTTAATATTCTGAGTGTGAGAGAAGCAGACAAAAGAAAATGTAATTGAAAATAGAAAAGCGATAGAATATATTATCTTAATTCTTAAAAAGGTATGGGGTGAGAATTTTTAGGACTATGAAAATTTGTTGTAAATGGTAAGATGATAATCGTAAACGGAGATAGCAGAGGTGGACTATTCCAGACAATGAAGTAAAAATATTCATGTAGGAGACAAAATTATGCTGTATTGGTTTTAAGGATGACTTAAATGGTTTTATGTTCTTGCTTAAATTGGTATAGTGAGATTTTCTTCATTTTCACCTAAAGTAAAAATAAATTATGTTCTAGGAATAAAAATGATTATATAATATTCATGACACCCCAACTCCCATATTATTCCCGAAACATATCTTATGTGATTATTCTTTTCTATCAATTTTCACATTAAATACGGGAATACTTCTCCCGGTTGCCACAGCGATAAGTAACTCCGTGAATTACGTGGACGGATAAAGGGGTATGGCGTCACATTTAGGAAAGAGGAAAACTTTTGAAAGGAATGACAATGGGCAGGGTACCAGATTTCATTTATTCAGTCTCAAATTTTCTTGTTTATTTTCTCTGAGTGTTGTCTATGTATGTTTTGTTAATTATATTGCGTGATTTAAACTATCATATTTGACACAGAATTCTGAATTTTTGACCTGTCAAATGTAATATTCAATGTGATCAAAACTTTTTTTTTGGAAATGATTAATAACATTTCAGAGAACAAAACTTTACGAGATAACAACCCATTAATGATTCAGCAACCCATTAATGATTAACCTTCTGCTGCGCAACAGGCCATGGCATCCTTGTTTTGTAACTTTCCAATATTCGATCCTATGTACTGAGACATCTCAGATATTTGGCTTCAAATACGCGCGAGTGACGTCGCCAGCCAATGGAAATTTATTCCGCCCTGGTGGTCAGAGCGTATGGCTACGTAAAGTGAACCCTACCCCCCACTGTTTAAAAAGTTTACCTCACGAAAGAAACAAGTGGATAAATTCTCACGCAGTCAGTCAGAGTCACGAGAAGGGGAGACACTTCTAGAAGAACGCAGGTTGAGAAGTTGTTGTTCTCAGTCTGTTAGGAGAACGGGAGATATTAACTTCTCAATACGATAGTATGTGATTCTATTGGGAAAGTAGTTGCAAGAACAACTCGTTGTATACTGAACTTTCTTTCGAGTAGAGACTATGAATTGTTAGAAAGTCATATGCTTCCGAGTAATATGATATGAAGAAAACTTTATTTCATCATTCTTTGTAGTGTTTGAAACGAAGATGAATATGAGAAAAAAAAGAACTATTGAAAAAGAACCAATCCTTGATATACATAATTAAATCTATTGATTATACTAATTTTTTAAATATATTTCAATCTTATTTTAATGTAATTCATTTTTTATTTAAATATAACGGGAATGTATGAAAAGCTAGATAAGCCATATTTATTTCACATCGAATTGATTATTGCTTGAGTGATAAATTCTGTAATACGTGATTCGCCGTGAAATATCTACTTCCCTTTTATTCTTGCACTGTCATAATATCATCAAGCTATGATGAAACCATTTGTTTCAAATAGGTTAAAGCACAAATATATTTCCTGAAAAACCAATCTCTCATGTGTTTGTTCTCGATCCTTTTTTTTTTTCAGTTGAGTATGAGAATCATTTATCCGATATCATATTTATTTCGAGAATGTTTTAATCCAATAACACTGCATAACTGATGTAACTGGTTTTCCAGAAAATGCGCTAAAGAATAAGCAAATGACCAAATTGAGAACCGAAAGGCGAAATTTCGTTTAGAGCTTATGGGAATGAAGTACTTGCATTACAATGTTCTGCGTGTTGGCATGTACATTGCAGTGCTACAACGTGAGGTCGTGCGTACCCTTTACGACTTCAGTTACATCACGCTCGTAAAGTTTTCTACGTCTGCGGCTCCGAGTTTCATGGTTATGAAGAAATGTTAAAGGAGATGATTGGAACTATGTCAGTTCACATGGGAGTTACAAATTATATTATGTAGTTCAAATGTCTTAATAATTAGATTTCATATATTTTTGTATTCTTTAATATAATTTTTCTTCTTACTTTTTCTCGACTAACGTGTATTTTAATAAATTATTCACATACTGAATAAAAATATAATATTTGTATTGATATTTTAAAATGTTTAATTTAAATAGTAATATTTACTAAGAAATACCTCTTTTACAGGTGAGATATGAGTCAAATTGTACGACCGGGAAACGCATAACTTAATCGCAAGTACATTTACTGCTATTATGTATCCAATATTATAAAAAAAAGGATGTTTCTACCCAACGATCTCTGCTGTGGAGCTACTCTTTGGTATCGTCCTCTCTATCGCACATCCAATGGGAGGGGAAAGGTATTGTGCGATAGAGAGTCAAGAGTCATCGAGGAAAATCGAGTTATCCCACCCGAGTCGATGAGCGAGAGAGACAGAGATCCCAAACTTCGTTTTCCTTTTCGTCATTTCATTTCGGTCCGAAGGAAAATAATTGGTCGTTCAACCATTTGAACGTCCATTTAAAGCTTTGTTCGTATTCATTTAAAAATTGCGTTGTTTGAAATAAGGGAAAACTTTCTTGTGATTATGTATTAACAATTTTATTCTTATTTGTGTAATTACTGGTTGAGGGGATAGTTATATAGATCAGATATGTTACATTCAGTTCAGTTTCCTTGATATCTTTCCTAAAGCGGTAGATATAATTCTTTGTTTTAAATTCATACAGGCAATTGAGGCAAACGAGTAAAACGTTGTGAGTGCCAAAAGCATGATTTTTCTGGAGACACATAAAACTGGTTAATCGACATTAATTACTATGAAAAATTATGAAAAGAACTATTATAGCTTAATTGTTTGATGTTGCATCAAATTTTCTTTTAAAAAATAAAAATTTATCAAAATTTAAGGTGTTCTATTGATACCATAGTAAGTACCAAATAATTAAAATACGGAGGTGTACTCTTGAAACAGTTTAAGTACCAAGTAGCTTTTTTTCTTTTACACAGTTCTTATTTTAAAGAAAAAACAAAAATCATTCCACGTTCCACAGATAGTAAAAGTACGACGCCTAATTTCTCGCGTTATATCTTATTTAAATAAGATAGTACAAAATAAAATATCGATTTCCCCGACTATCATTGTATAATAGATACTCACAACTATGTATACACCCACGCTTTCTTTTATAGTGCAATGTAAACCATTTTCAGGAACTCGTTTGACTCATTTGAAATGCATAGAAGCATGTAAAAACATGATTCCTCATTTATGCATCTCACCTCAGAAAAAGTGAAATATCTTTCCGAGAAGTCAGGTGACCTATAGGTAAAAGTGTCGTAAAAATACTACGGAAAATATCCTGCAAATCAAAGTAAATTTTCATTACTTTCGTGATTTAAAATTTCTGTTATCATTGCAATTATTTCATTAAAATGGCCAGTGAGGTTTGTTTTTCAAGTAAACGTTAGTAGAAATCACTACTAGTACATGTTACTCTGTTTGTTTATGCCTATTTTTGATATTTAGTTATTTAATTCTACCTTAAATAGATTACCACAGTGGTGATCTTATGAAAAACGTATTCCGCAAAAAAAAAAAATATAAAAAAATAAAAAGATTGGCATTCAGAACGATTTCCCTTTTATATGCCTTAACTGACTCACGTGCGGGTACAGCATTTTGTTGGCAATTCGTCTTCGGGTGCGCATGTTTCCCAGTCGTGCGTGAGATGCACACGCCTCCACCCGATTACGTTTTCATGAAATCACTTTCGCCCTCGGAATTATTCACGCGTGGATTATCTTACGCAAGATCGTAACTCCTTAGGTTGATGGCGCCATCGTGTTTGTTGGTCTCCGGTTGTCTTCTTTTCTGAGAGCTTCTTCCATCATTTAACAAACGACTGGCGAAGTGCGTAGGTGTGTAGGAGAGCTGAAAGCGGAAAGATACTGCGTGTCCCTGAGAGTGGCGTTGAGTGGGTTTTGAGAGGAAGTATTTAAGTTATTCACCTCTGGAAGTAGGTGAGAATGCCCGAGATTGTTCCTGCGTAACTGTGTTCTAGCTTTGACACAAGGAGCTGTTTTAAAGAAAAAAACATTTATTCATGAACTCATGATACTTTAGCATGGCGCTGCCCAACTTAACTCGCGGGCCATTTTCTGTACAATTTCGATCGATCGTGCCGGCACGGGATGGGATTTGGCAAAATGTTGCCGGACGAATTAGGTTAATGGATCATTATATTTATTTATTTGTAGCGTGATATCATCGACCAATTTATTTTAAGCTGGAAAATTTTAGTATTATATTCCTTTCTTTTTAAAAGTACTTTCATTTTCAGTATCATAATAAAATGAGTTCTGATTGTAATGAATCACGGGGTAATTCCAAACAAAGTTTTTTATTTTCTCTCGCCGAACATATGTCACGTTAAATATTAAGTCTGACGGCATATATTTAAAACACATAGTTATACCCATCACGTTTGATGTAAAATGTTCTATAACTCGGGGTGACTAAAAAAAGGTTCGTGGGCCGCGTACTGTTCGCGGGCCACTAGTCGGACTGCCCTGGTGTAGAATATCATAAATACTCCGGAAAGTAACATCAAATTTGTGCAATTTAGTGGAATGTAATTGTGAAATTATTTCCATTACTTTCGTTTTATATCTTAGCACATTTTGTTTATAAAATGTGTTGATAATTGTTTTCCAAAAATGTATTTAAAAACTGGATTGAGAGAGATAACATTTACAATGCGACGTAATTTTTGTTATTACACTGTTGTAACAATATTTACTAAGTAAGAATGTTGAGGTGAATTCCAATAAATAACTATCGTTTCATATTTTCCATCGTTCTAACGACTTCAAACACAAGACATGTGTTATATAAACTGGGACATTAATGNCCCACCTGGGAATTTAACCCGGGATGATTTGGTGATGAGCAAGAACTTTAACACCTGAGCCACCGGAGGGACAAACGTAGTAATCACACAAATACTGAATTAACATACTTTTACAATTACATTCTTGTTACTTACACTAATCAATTTCATATACTTTTTATACACTACCGTTTAACATATGTTTCATATCATGTTATTGCTAAATTCTGCTAATATTTGTTATATCGTATGGCATACTACGTATTTACATACTTCCTATTAGACACATGTCACCAGAGGCCATTTCTAACATTTTCTGTTCTCCTCTTTATTAAGAAGGGTCAATTCCTTGTCAGTCTTACAAATATTTTTCGCTTCAGTATTATCATACTTAACCTGACAAACAAAAGTAAAGAACTGAAGATTATGAGACTAAGAAGATTCATTTCTGTGACTTATATGTGTTGGAATGAAATGCTGACGCAAACATCTCGAAACAAATTTTCCTAGTTTTACCTCAAAGAAGAGAAAATCGCAGGCACTCTCAGTTTTCCAGGAGGCTTTGCTAACTGCTCAACAAAAGTCTTCAAAAGACCGCGGCAGGCACCTCTACCTGTTGTCAGTGGCTTCGTCGCTGGAAAAGGCAGCAGTGCGGCACCACCACCACAAAGAGATTCCTCGCAGCTCGTCCACACAATTCTCCTCACGTTCGCTTCACCACAACACGACACCCCATCCCATCCCTCCCCCCCTGTGCCATCCTCCCCAGACACTCGGACTCCCACAGAGACTGACGCCATCACAACAGCTTCCACAACTTTTCTCAGTCGTAATGGCCTGACTACGCTCTTTCTACCGCACTTTCTACCAACTCACTGTGTCACTTGTTTCTCCGTATTCACTGTACCCGTGGAATGGGATGGACCAATACAAGACATTCCTTCCAAGAATACATTACGTTCTGTAGCAGTTCTCTCTTCTCATTTCTCATTTTTCAAACTCATTTCTTTGTATTGTACGTAATTTATGAGGACTGACCGGTAATCATAAAAATAATTTTTCTGAATTTCCCTATGAAAAAATCCTGTTTTTTTAATTATACGATCATTACCGCACTAAATCAAATTGTTCTCTTCAAATTACAAATATTATATGTATATTGTAAGAATTGATATATGTATTAAAGTTTTTTTCACTTTTGGTTTTAAAATAATATTGGATAAATATAAAAATAATATAAATTGTACACTTCAAAAATTATGTATTTAATTTACTATAATTAAAGTACAATTAAATTGATTTTATGACGTAACATTATTTAATGTGATAATTAAGCATAAATAAAATACATTTACATTTTGAACGATAGGTAATTAAATTTGGTAATATAGAGCTTCCTTATAATCATTTATCCAAAATAAAATTATTTTTAAAACAGAAAACATTTTCAAAAAATTTAATTTCGTTCATATAAAACTTCGATATTTTTTGGATTAAAATTTTGAATTAAGAAATTAAATCGAAAACCCGTTTTTTTTTGTTCAAATGCCGAACGAAAGAAATGTACGGGTTCTAAATCAAAGTCCCGATCGTGACTTTGTATGCATCCATGTTCTTCACCGCGTTCAATCATTGTTTCTTCCTCGTTTCCTTGTTTCTTCGCAGTGAATGCATCTGTCACCCTCTTCGTTCCTTCAGTCTCCTCTTCTCCGACCATCTCCACTGTGGGACGCCGCTTAGTCTGAGTTGAGCGCGAAAATTCATTAGCGTGGGATTTAAGAAGTTCACTGTCGTAATCCTGTCCCATCCCTTTTTCTCCATGCTGTTGTACGCTGGCCAACGTCTCCTCTATTGTTCCTCCCATCCTTTAGGCGAAACATAATGACTTGGCGCATTCTTCTTACAATATTGTTTAGTAACTGACTTTCTGACTTCTACGGCTTTCAAAATTTATGTCTTTCAGTCATCGGATCAGTAGAGAAATTAAATCAGGTATCATATTATCAAATGTTGGTGTGATTAGGATTGTAATTATATTTACTTTGAAACTTGAATGGTAAATTAAAATCCAGATTGATGTATATAAATATATTACGTACATATTTAAGAAAATATGTTGCAATATTATAAAAAATACATACCTACACACATAAAGTATATATCTATACACAAATAAAATAACATTCAACTTTTCCTGTTAAATAATAATAGAAATTAACTCGAAGGTCTATATGTAGTTAACAAATAATATTAACCTCCGAAAGGTATTAATTACCACATTTCTTTATTTTTTTAAAAATTCATTAAACAAAAAGAAAAAAAAGAATATATCAAAGAGATTTATATTATCCCTCATGTTCAAAGCGAGTGCAAATTACGGCTATATTTCTGTTTGAATGTATTAAATTTTTTGAAGACCTTGAATTGTATTTCAGCAAAACTTCATTAAAAGTGGAATTCAATTGTAAGTACAGCGCTGAACCTTTCTAATCAAGTTTTCACATGTCGGTCAATGGAAGTGAATATAGAGCCTTGAGGATCTCCAGAACAGCAATTACAGTGACGCATGTCAGTGCTGCTGACGAGGACGGAGGATACGAATGTTTGTACGTCAAAGGCAGCAACAAATTTAGTCACAATGAAAATAACGAGTTTTGAAGGATATAAATGTTTTTTGAACAAGAAGGAAAACGTACAAAACCATGTTCTGCTACACCTTATCTTTTTATTTATTTTTCAATTGAGAACTATAGCGAAGTAAATATCTGAAATAATCATTGAGTACTTTTATAAAAATATTATCCTCTCTGCTCAAGATGACTCGTTGTAGTCATCCCTTTATCTTCTGAAAATACACAAACTTTCAGACAATCCAATTTATTTCACTTAATAGTATTAAGTCGCAAACTAATGAAAGAATCAGCAAATATGTCGTAAATTCTCAATGTAAATATTAATATCAATATGTATTTAAAAGGTGATCACAAGATTTTAATTACTGAAACCAATGAACACTAGACAAATTTCATACTATTATTGTTTTCATTAAGCTGTCCTAAATGAAGCTGTTGAAGACACATTTATGCAAGCTTTCACGGCGGCTATATATGTCAGTATTTTTTCGGGTTGTTCGGTTAACTTTTAGCTCCTGAGGATACTGCAAGTGCCAACGAAACGTCAAATATTTTAAATATGGCGACGCAACTTAACAACCCGAAAAGAAGTTAATAGTTGACAGCACACATGTTATTGGAATCTATATTTGCTCGTAACGACAAAACAGGAGACAATGCAAACGAGATAGTCCATGTTAGCAAAATTAGGTAATACCATTTGTTTTGAAGTAGCTACTAGTGAGTACAGAAAGGACTGTTTCTCGTCGTGGCATGAATACTGTGGAAAAGGCTACAACGAGTTCCGCCTGAGAAGAGGGTGACAATAGAATAGAAGTGAATGTTTATAAAACGCTGTAATTTTTCTCTAAAAAAAGCTTTTGTCGCCACTATGTATATTCGTCCATAAAAACACAAAAAAAACCAGCACTCCCCAGTTGTTACTTTCTCTAACATTTTATTTTTTTATATTTCCAAAACTCTAGAGTTTGTCTAACCAAACAGTGAATACAAAAGGTTGGCTTAGGTCTGCCGGAAGGGGTAGGCTGGGGAAATTTTGAATAATTCAATGGTGAGAGTGACAAGGGAAACCTCGCAAAACTATTTGTTCTTCAGCAATTTCCACGTAGCCCGGTGACTCCTCCTCATGACAGCTCTTCTGCTTTTTTAAAAGGTGGACGTCTTATGTCAAACAAGCAAGATATCTTCCAAAAAACGCACCATATGAATGAAACCTGTATCAACTTTCGGTCAGATTACAATTGTGACGCCGATAATCTGGCCTGGGTGGAAATGGTGTTCAGTTGTGGAAGGCGAACAGGTGGTGTAGTTGTTAAGACTCCTGCGATCAAGCAGGAGTCCCGGGTTCGATTCCCATTCTTCACCATTTGCATCTGTCTGAAAGTTATCACATATCTTCTCCGACTGTAGGTGAATATGCAATTAAAATACGTATTTTTAAATTATCTGACTTCATGAACAAACGTCATTCCCCCGTGTCATGATTATGATGATTATCAGAAAGGTTTCTACCATGTCAAAAGTTCATTAATGTGAAAAATTAGTTGGTCATTTGCACATTCAACCCCTTGTGAGAGAGACTCCGAGGATTATACCCTAGTCCCCTACTCGACTAGTTGTGGTTTACGCATGACGTCGCCGGTGCTTGATTCCCCTCATCCATTAATAATGAATGGATTACTCTCACCATCGCTGATGTCACCCTTACCCACTCCTCCAACAATCGCTCTATAGATTCTACGGACCAAAATTGCTTTCTCCTGGAATCGAACAAAACTGTGTAAGTTGGTCTTGCCAACTCAATCTACCGCTATTCATCACAAATTGTCTAGCATCTCGTTTCAGCTATGACCCTCCATCTGCATATCACTATCATTTCCTTTTTGTGCGAAAGTTCTGTACGTTTCGGAATTTGGTTACGAAGATAAAGAAAAAATATTTTTTGTGAATATTGATAAAAATTATAGAAAGTTGTGTATTTTCCAAGCAAAAAGCATAAATATCCTCATTTCACATTGAATTATTCACAAATTAACATGGCAATGAACAACGTTTTTCAGAATTACTTTTCTTTAAGTTCTCTAAGTTCTTAGGAGCCACAATCTTGTTCACAGTCAATATGCGCTTATAAGTGTGGTAAAGCTTAGAGCCCTCGTTGTGAAACATCACAAATTCTAGTAATCTTCTAGTGTTTTAGTTTTGCTAAGAGTTTTTCCACACATTAAACATTATTCTTTAATTAAATGATGATTGAAAAAATGAAACCGATCAGCTATGGAATAAACGATATTCTACAGCTGATCGGTTTCATTTTTCCAATCATACATTCCTATGTGGTTCAGTTTTCTTTGAATGTTTCCTGCCGACCTTAAAAGTTGGCACGCTGAATTTTGTATCAATCTGTGTATATTAAGTTTGTGTAGACTAAATCATTCTTTATTATAACTTACACCTCTTTGATTAAGTTTTGTTTTGGTGTTTTCTGCCACCCTGAAAGTTGTCAGTGGGTTTTCAATCACCCTCGTATATCTGAAAATTGTATTGCAAGGAAAATCATTTTGTAAAGTGTTACTTCAATCTCATTCTGTAAAGACATACAAAAATCAAATACCAATTTGAGTGAGAATGATTGTGAAACTAAATGTTTCTATTATTGGCTTATTGTTGTTGCATTTTGGTTTGTACACCAACTGGTCAGGTTCATATATTCCTATATTCTAGAGATTGGTTTGGCGTTTTCTTTCTCTTCTTGCAGTTTTCACGTTGAATTTTGGACCATTTTGTATATCTGAAGAATACGTAGTGTCCAAGAAACACAGATTTTTGTATGAAACAGGAAAGCTACGTACTTCACAATCTGAAACACAGATCTCTCTGCCAAACAAACATTTGAACATTAATGAGTGCACAAGGAATAATATACTTCATTGTCGAATTAAGAGATGAGATTTGCTTAATTGTCAAGACAATTTTTCATTGTTTGAACGAAGGGATTTGCTATGAAAAATGCACCAGTATTCAACAATGTAATGAAACGATAATGGAATTCCCTTTATCATTACAACTATTTCACCACTCGCTGCTTCTGCCACCATGCGACTGTCGATTGTTCCCGAGGCACAGACACCGTGCTCTGTTAATGCAAGTCAGAACCATAGCGTTCGATTTCTGAAGATTGTGTAACCTTGCTGCCAGTTGAATCCACCATGCATTAATTAGAATATAAAATATTGTAACTTTTAAACTCCAACATCTAATTGATTACATTGCCCATGCCCTACACCCCACTGCAAGGCACAGAAGTCTGTTTAATCTAGATACATTGTCTCGTTTTCCACCTGTTCGTTTAAAGCTAGTAATTTCTAAATTTTTCGAAACATAGCAAGACTAAATCATTTTTTAATATAACTTTCATCTTTCTCTTTTACCTCCTCATGAAATGGCATTCAATATATTTGAATGAGAACATTTGTAAAACTTAGTGTTGTTCCTTTTAACCAACGTGTATAGGAGCTGATGTAGGCGTCGAAGCGATGTGAGAGCCGTTTGTGGCGCTTGAGTGGTTTGCTGCGCCGGAGGGCGTGGATCGTGGTCCGGTAGCGCCCGCGTTGGCGCGCGTGATGGAGTGTTAATGAAACTCTCAGCGCGCGTCCGAGCGACACGTCCGCTCACTCACTCGCCAGCCCTACTAGCCCTTTGCACATGTTCTCTTCTGTGACTCCTGCCTTGTGTGTATATGTGACCCGAATGATGTTCTCTCTAGCTCTCGGGTTCACGTTAGATGAGTTCGTTTTGGATCTTTTGCGAACGAAAGAAGGGTTACAAAATGCACGTTTGCTAACATGATACCAATATATGTGATTTATTTTTATAGAGACTAAGGGGCATGTTCAGGGAGTAACGGGCAAGACAAAACAATTACTAATACAGAGATAACATGAGGAGAGACGGCAAGAGCGAGATGACGAAGCAGAGTGACTTCTAATAAATAAATAAAATTATACTTCGTCTGCATTGAAATATGAATATATGCAGACTTCTTATATGATGCAAGGAGTCAATTAGAAAGTTTGGTACTACTGAATGAACCCAATGTTCAAGTCATATCAGTAAAATGAGCGTTTCTGCGTGGAAAATTGTTAATGAGGAAAACTCCGATCTACTACACATAAAGGGATGGACTTCTAAATTTGATGTAATTGCACGTAACCAGATCGCGTCAGGTTCCTGATCATTAATCAAAATCAACAAATTGATGGACTAATTGTTGAAATGGAGGATACAGAGATCTTATCGGACAGTTCCAAAACAATTTAAATTAGGTAATACTATGACACAAAAAATATATTACATTGTGTTTAATTGCAAAACATGTTTTAAAAATTTCGTGTCGTTATCGAGGGAATCCATAAAGTGAATATTGACTACCCAAAATTTATTTTACATGGAAATAAGTATGTAGAAATGTATAGAATAAAAGACATATAAATGAAATTATTAGAAAAGAATTGAATATATACTTTCTAGACAACTAACTAAAAACTGACGTCTCAGTTATATTACTTTTGATAATACTCTCGATTTTGAGTTATTACAATAGTTACAATTTATAATCAATATTATCCGAATTTTTTAAAGATTTGAGAGTAGTATTTGTTGGATTATTTTTTGTATTCCCTTAATTATAAAGATATTATGACTTAGGAGACTTTTGCCATGGTTTTTTATAAGGCACGGAAATAATTAACTCACCAGTGCCTTGGGGCCCTTTATTGCAATTTATGGGATGGTCCCTTGCTTGCTTCCGGACTCTTTCCGGTTAGTTTTTGTTCTTCAGTTTGTAATTGTTTTTTCTTTTACAAATAAAATTTATTTATTTACTCAAACGAACAAGTAATCCAAACAATGTCAAAGGTACTTCTCACACACCGTTTTTAATCTGCATGTTCAAAGAATAAAAATTGAAGCAGAAAAGGATGAACTTCGCACAAAATGTGAAATTTACAGTAGGTTTCACTTTAACATGGTCATTCTATTTTTGAATTGTTCTAATTAAATATGGTTACGGTTTTCTGGGACATTGCGCTTTATTACTTTATTTCCATTATGTAAAATATAGATTACTTCGTTTAGTTCATTACCATTATTTATGAACTTTTTAAATCTGTTACGAATAATAATAATAATAATAATAATAAAGTCAATCAAATAATCAGATTCAGAACTTAATGTTCATAAATTCTTCATTGTACACACAACGTTTATATTGTATGACGAGGTTCGGTGTTGGTAGTATACACATTATTGTAGAAAGTATATGTAGTCATACTATCCAGTTTTTGATTCTTTAAATCATAAGGCATCAGTGCTCGCTCAATTGATTGGCGGCCGTCATCAGAACTGGCGCATTCGCCACTCGTCTCACGAATGGAGCTACCACTGATAATGGCCACCATGCGGCCGAAAAGGTCTTATGATTTAATAAATCAGAAACTGTGTGACAATATGTTCTTTATACAATACAATGTTTAGTCTCGTTTATTAGTCAGAAAACCATAAATAATTTATCAATCAACGAAAACTATAGTCACATTGAATTTCCTTTTGATTCTTATAGAGATATAAAACAACAGCATACAGTGATGTACATTTCCAAGAGAAAGTAAACCTTATCCAGTCTANATAATTTATCAATCAACGAAAACCATAGTCACATTGAATTTCCTTTTGATTCTTATAGAGATATAAAACATCAACAGCATACAGTGATGTACATTTCCAGGAAAGAAGTAAACCTTATCCAATCTACAATGCTATAGAAGGAGATGTGTTTCAGATTTTCCAAAACTATTCAAAATTTTGTGAATTTGTCATAGGAACATGGTTGACGTATTTTCTGACCAATTGGTGTAACTCACTTTAAGACACACCTTTCATTCCTTTTGGAAATTTTTTAAAATATTTAAATCAATTGATTCGTGACGAAAAGGTTAACATTTTAAAACTAGAGTTAAACAGTAAATTTCTATAAAAATATTTATGTCCCACTATCAAAACACCCCAATTGAGAGGGTGTCCACCCCATCTTCTCTTTCACTTCCCTGAGTGACCGGGAGAAAATGTTGTAGATGTATAACATAAAACACATACAAAAGTTGATCACTTTCACATTTTTTCTTGTTCAATGAAAATAGGGCCATATTTTACCGTTAAGTTCCATCATTTTTAACTAGTATTGCGGGTGTGGGTAGCATTGCGACTTTCCGTGCTGTAAGAAGGGCACAAACTTAATGCGATCATCAGTTGGCGCGCGCATTTCTTTTACTTTCAGCGTAGGGTATACACCCACCAAGGCAAATATACATCATTCACTTGAATTCTCGCTCATGTCGCGCTGCGCCTTTAAATTTACAACTCATTGTATTAGTAAGTACGACGAGGTTCTAAAGTTTAAAAATGTTATGGAGCAATGAGGACACTGCGCTTCTAATTATGAACCGCAGTGTATTTATTCTTGGAAGATAATCTTACCTTAAACACGGCTTTTTGAGTTCGTAAACATAACAATATTTAAGGATGTTTTTGTAATCAAAATACGGAATGAAATAGAGAAATAATATAACTTCTTTATCTGTAGATTGTGTGATTAAATTTTTGTAGACATCCAAATTTATTACCTGATGCTTCTGCCTTATTCACTTCAAGTATACGAGTATATTTTTTTTAAATCCGTACATATGCTTAAAATACGATTAACATTTGAAGCACGTGTAAAATGTTTATACTCTACAAGAAAATCCACGCAAATAGATTTGTAGAGCGTATTTTATGATCAGACAAATTACAGTGACAACATTCGATTCACAACATATAAATGTTGCAAAATAGTGTTTGNTCACAACATATAAATGTTGCAAAATACCAGTAAAGTATTACAAACGAAAGCAAAACTTCATTGAAATGGCAAAGATATCTATATATTCCACCAAAGCTCACCGTATCAACGCGTAGTTTCATGGTTCAACAAATGTAGAACCGCAATGGAAAAAAACGATTTTATTGAAGAGTAATTTACAATTGCATGTAATATTAGCACTGGGATTAGGGTATTCTCTATTCAATTTTTTTTAGGAAAATATTTATGTTTAATTAATAAAATATCAGCTTTCATGACGTTGCATACGAAAATATCTCTCAAATGCAACTCATTCCCACTGTAATGCAGACAAGTGTGCGCGGTAAGCAATGATCTTGTACTCTGGGATGAATAATATTTTCCTTGCAAGTGNCCCACTGTAATGCAGACAAGTGTGCGCGGTAAGCAATGATCTTGTACTCTGGGATGAATAATATTTTCCTTGCAAGTGACCAGCAGCATATGCTTTACTGAGGAAGTATTCGAGCTTTATTTGCCCTTGTTTTTCCTCTTGAATTTTATCGAAAGTATTCATAAAGAGTAATTCTGTATACTGCAGCAAAATTGGTATATTATCCCAAGAATTATTAATGAACACTTTTACCCGGTGTAGTTATTAGATTGTCTACAAGCACAAAATATGCCGTTACACTGCACAGAAATGGAAATAGTAATGATAAAAAAAATCTGAAAATTATCTTATTAGTAATGCACTAAAAAGAAAAAAATCGGATTGATAATAAGTACCATTGTACATCGCCCCACACTTTTGTATGCAAATAAGTGTATCATACCGACAGCAGTGGTCTTGTGATAGCGTCACCGCTTACACGAAAACGGGGAGTGGTAGAGCTTGGGTTGATACCATGCTCGGTCGAAGTAGATGAGGTTTTCAGCTGGGGTTTCCCTCACCTATGTCAGACGAATGTCGGCTCAGAACCACAAACTCCCCGGCCTCCCAACATATCTCCTTTCCAATTCTTTCACCCAAGTTACAGTTAGGTGGAAGACCTGATCCTCACAAAAAGACTTTAAATAAATAGTGAATAAATAATCATTCCGCATAATCAATGTCACACAAGTGACACCAATATATAAATTTAAACTTGATCGGAAGCTTGGAAGCAGTTGTAAATAGAATTGCATGATTTTTTTATATTCAAGCACAGTAACGTGCCTAACTAATAAGAGCTTGTTAAAAAAATGTATGTCTAGTCGAATTACGTACTTGACAAATTTATTGTAATAATATTGTGTCGACAGCGAAAATGAAAGCTAATAAATGAAATCTGATCTGTAGAGTTTTTTTCAATACCCGCTTCAATATATCTCGTGTTTGATTGTCTTGCACTGCACACCCGCGGGACCATGGCAACAAGAGAAAATAATATATCAGAACCCCACTACTAACATTCAGAGTTACCATAATTCTTTGTGAATACTTGCATGCAATTGTTCACATTGTTGTGAAATCGTATGTAATATTAACCTAATTATAATGAACTTCACTTTTTAATCATAAGCGTATTTTTTCATAGCATTTAGTGATTGATGCATCATAAAACCGTTTTCATCATCTACAGTATTCGTCATAAATTGTTTCATATCTATTTTTTGGGTGACAAAAAGTTTCAGTCAGTTGCACCGCTTTTCTTTGTTTTATCAGTTAAAGTTATGTGTTTGTGTTTTGTTTTAATCCAACCATTTTCTCCTTATTGAGTACTCATGAGTAAAGAAAGTAATGCGCCAGTAAAGAAATCTATGTTCACTTCGAATAAAATATTCTAGTAGTTTCATGGTTAGTTTTATACCATCCAGCATTTTAAAATAATACTTTAAATGTCACTGGAAAATATTATTGTTATCATCATCATAAAAACGTAACACTCTGTATGCATCAGTGTACTGATAAATGTGCAGCCACTATGTCTTGTTTTATTTACTACGTTTTTACAAACAATTCTCTTACTGGAACTTTTCATTTGACTACAAACTCTGATTTCAAATAAACAATTTTGTCATTTATTATATTAGTGAAAATAGTGATTCTCAAGGGTACTAATGAATAATAAACACCAATATTATTATTAAATCACAAAAAATTAGGGATTACATTTTCACTGGGTATGGATGGTGACACAAGAAATATATTTGAACAAATATACAAAATTGATGCCTACAAAGAACCCGCGAGGGTTCTCTGCTAGTAGCGAAATAATTATTTTCGTTTCGAAAGGGTTGAAAACATATCGGTGAAACTATCAGTTACACAACTTTGCTACCGGAAAGAGTGACTAGTGAAGCTGAGGGGGATACAATAGAGGGTTGGACCGGCGACTGGTTGGTCACCAGGATGTCCGTAGGGAGTTGCTATGTCGCCAGTGGGTGGTGAGAGAGCCGAAGCTACACAACTAGCACCACTCCGTCTGCTGCAATATTCAGGCAGCTCGCACTCGACTCGAGGCCTGGAGAGCGCTGTTCGGATTAACGGACTGGCACCGCCAGCATGTACCCCGCCCTCACCGTCGCCGTTACCACCCCCATTACCTTCTGCCGGTCTCCGTCGACACCCGGCGTACTAATCCTCTTCACTACGACTGTCTGCGAACTCAGCTTTCATGACTTCTTAACTATTCCAGTTTAAGGCTCTTCCCTCTAGGATGATTGTGAACTCTGATTTTCATCGGGTGTTCATCTTCAACAAATCAGTTCACTAACACTAATAATGAATTTACTTTGCTCAGCCTTTCAACTATGCTTGTGACTAATTCAGTTGAGCTCTTTGTTTATTTTACGAACCGAGACGGTGAGGCATAAAGTAAGAGCTATATCCTTCACGTTCCATTTTCGCTACATCAGACTCTTGGATTTTAAAATTTTCATTATTTACATCGCTTTAATAAAAAAAATTATTATCCTCATTATTTAAAGAACAATTTTTGGAAGTTAGAATCCTTGACCCTCAAAATTACTACCCTCCTTCCATATTAAGTCGGATCTTAGCTCTGTTTCTTTGTCTTGACAATTAATAGTATCACAAGTTTCTCTACAGCAGATATTTTAGTAGGTTGCAAAATTACGTCTGAAATGGTTGATTAATTTAGTCAAACGCTACCACACTAAAATATACTATTTTACTACTATTGTGTTAACTAACTCTTAACTTTTTTATTAGTTTAACTATATTGAATATTTCATACCATGAGACTGACCTTTATTTCACAACATAAAAATCTTTTTTTCTCTTTCTGATATCACTACTCTGTATACTTACAGCATAGAAGATGTCAAGAACGTTCTTTCTCATGAGATAATGTGTAATCACTTTGTAATGACGTCTCACATCCACTTTTTGGAATTTGAAGGTACTGTCAAAATGCATTGATGCGAGTGTAGACTTGTTAACCATTTATAACACAAGAAAGATCGCTTCTTTATAACTGTTTATTTTACATTGCTTTTGTGTAACTCATGCATTATCTTTATAACACAATTTCAAAGTCAGTTTTAACAATAATACTGGGTAAGTAACAGTATAGCGGTTAGTGCTCTGCTCTATTACCTGTAGAGATGATGATCAAAACTTTGATGATCCAAACGGAATAATTGGTCGATGTAGTGGGTCTGCGGTAAGTGTTCTCGGTCTACTTTCGTGTCTCCTTCCTTTCACCATCCCCTTCTTTCCTTCATTTTACTCTTCTGCACCCGCTTCGGGTTTTGAAACGTGCGTGGTAAATCTGATACATGACACTAATATTTTGCA